>LYUA01001106.1:728423-740787 GCA_002093875.1 Calopteryx splendens | reverse complement strand
CTCTCTCTCCTCCGTCATTTGCCTCGCACGCGTTCCTCTCCCTCCTAATCCTTGCTCTTTCACTCTCCCTCCCCTCCCCCATCACCATTCTCGATCTCTCTCCACTCTCTCTCACTTTCACAACCCATTATCTTCTATTATTTGAGTTCTCTATTCCACTAGTTAAAGAGCACCCAAATCTACGTGCAAGTGTATCTTGTGTTTCCAGAGAAGCTGTGGATGGTTGGACTAGTGGTATGCACCGGGTGAGGTCTTTAGGGCTGCAGTGCAAGAAGGAAAGTAGTCACAAAAGTGTCAAAGAGGGCAAGCAATTGAAGCGGAGCGAAATGCGTTAAAGCATTGAACTTTAATGGGAGATCAAATTACTTATTGTTTTTCACGTATATTTTTGGCTCAAATTAGATTTACGTGAAACTCATTCTTAATTTTCCTTAAGAACCACTGTTTCTGAGTAATTCTTTCGAGCATACGCAATGAGTTTGGGTATGAAATCGGAGCTAGATTATACTCCATAAATTAAAGGAGCATACAGTATTCTATTATTTGCATCGCTAATTCTTTAAAAAACAGTTTTTATAGAGCCTGGTTGTGGAATGTTTTCATACAGGTTTTGCGTAAGCCATGAGTTTATATGTTCCGCACTGCAATTTGTTGATGCGATGATTCTAGATATTGTGCATTACGATCATACGTTTCACTTCCTAATTTCGGTGTTCTCGAAAATTTGTTTAGGCTACGGTGGAAATTATTTATTTTAATATTTTCTGAGTAGTAAGTATGTGCCTCACGATGCATATTATTGCGCCAAATCAAATCCTCTATGCGAAAACATAACTTAGGCCGGTAATCATTGCTGCCAAGCAATCATTGCTGTAGTTTTATCCTCGCATATCTTTTTATGGTAATTTGTTGCGCCCGGTGGCCCGATTTCCTCGGCCTCAAAAATAAGTCGGAAGAATAATGTAAAACTTATAAGTGAAATGTAGCCAAATGATTAGTTTTGTACCTTACTTATTGATATCAGAACATGAGCATTGTTCGACCCTTTAAAGATGAACCCATTTAAATTCAGCCTGAGGCATTTGGTTATGGAAATGTTAGAATGCTTAGCGGTTTTATTTTTTATTTTACTGTCGTAAGAATTGTGTCCTGACATTTTTTAGATCTTGGTTGACCTCTGTGAAATAGAACTAACTATTGCTATTTCATGAAAAAAGTAAATAATGCAACCTCACATTGTGGAGAGTTTAACTCGATTTTTCAAACAAATTACCTTTTTAAAACGTTAGCAAGGATTAATGTCCACGAATTCACCTTAAATAATAAAATGTAATGTTAATTTCTGCATTTGAAACTTGTACCAATATTTTATTGCAAAAACCTCCCAGAGAAATGAGTGTTTAAATCCTTATAACTGAACCAATTAGGAAATGTATAAGCATATAATACATGACCAAAATAAAATGATGTTCGCATTAAGCCAGTGGGAATATATCGTCCTAGATTAAGTAGGTTGAAATATATGTTTAATTATAAGGGGATATAAAAGTACGGATATTTATTACCCCTGGCATAATAATGAAGAGAAAAATCTCTGTGCCAGAAATTACGATTGCAATTAATTAGCGAGAGAAGATTATTGACTCAGTTATCATTAGTCATAGTCATTAATTCTCTAAGCGGTGACTGGGGAAATCATCTTTTTTGATTCATTGCATGTGAATTTTACGATGTAATATTATGTGTACATGTCATTATTTACTAATTAATGCTTGTTTTTAAATTAAGAATGCCAAAGCAAAAAATAAAGTACAGCCTTGGACACCAGATTCTTTATAGTTCACTGCACTCTAAAACCATCACTATTTGCCATACTCATTTATAATTTTGGATCTGCATTTTCCATGTATCAGATCTCAAAACCAGAATGGCATCTATCTACGTCTACATATTATCCAGCAAGGCGCCACGAAGGCGTGCGGCAGGGGGTGTTAGGTCACTACCCATAAATGACATTGATTATTATTGTCTTTAGCATTCCAAATTTTCATGTTTATTATTTTTATATCAGTACGCACAATAAACTTGTGTATGAATGATTGGAAGGTGGCTTTTGATGCATAATGTCTGGTTTAGTAAAACTCATGTCTAGATTATGGCTTCGCAAATTAAAATAATTGATATGAAAAACTCGTAGTCCATCATTCATTTTCGCATACATTATATTTCCAGTAAAAAACATTCCAGTAAACATTTCCAGGTAAACTTCCCGGAACAATATTTCCAATCATCCTCACTCAGTAATATTGGTAATGAATTCCGTTTTTTTGGTGGTTGGTACCAAATACACAGTTGGAAACTAGGAGACATAAAGACTTTGCGTTCCACAGAAAAATATATTTATAACTCAACTAGTTTCGCTGTACTGTAACATCTTCAGGAGTGTAGCCATTCCTGAACTTTTTAAGATGCTACAGTGTAGCGAAACTAGTTGAGTTTTAAATATATTTTTCTGTGGAGCGGAAAGTCTTTGTATTTCCTATATTTACTTCATAATGGATTTCCACAAAGTCTCGACCTCAACTGTCTATCATACACAGTTGGAAACATTTGAGTCATCCACTGCAACTTTTACAAATTCTGTAGTGAGTATTTTTCAGCTGTTGGCGAGGACAAAAAATTCAGTCAACAACTTTTCCCGGTTTTGTCTTCGTTCTTTAAAATCTCCTCATTCCATTCGTCCTTTCAGAGATGGCGGCGGCTTGGTTGATAATGGCTGTTGGTGGTGTCTCATTTTTCAGGGGTGTGTCATTGGTGGAAATCCGTTTTATCCCTTGGGCATTGCGTAGCGATGAAATGGAGCAGCCGGCGGGAGTCGTTCAAGAGCTGTTAAAGGCGTTCTGCAGTCCTCTACTTAATTCCTGCTATCCTCTTTCTGCTTTCTATGATCCTCTTGTCTTGGTCGATGTTCGAATATGACTATTCGACAAAATACACTAACAATTCCTTTTGGCATTTTAAATTAAGAGCATTATGCTTGAATGAAGCAGTTAATATCGACTTTTGCTGGTTCAAGCATGAAGAAGAGGAGGTGAATTTTCTCCGATCGAGTTATAAGCATGGCGTCTAGTTTCCAGGGAAAGCTAGTTTTAATGACGCTATTCTCTCACGGTGAGCGAAAGAATCGGAGAACGGCAGTTTTTTTTTATAATTGAAAATATGAGCCTTGCCAAATGGGTGTTGGGTGGTTGAAAATATCCCCCGGGCCATTCAGACTTTCCCATTGTTTCGGATGGTTTCATTAACGGAGGGTGATAATTAAAACATCTTTTCACTACTAAGCTACCTTTCATTCGGTTCCGTAGGCTCCAGGGGAAAAACCCAGAGCCGAGACACTTGACGGAAGTACCCATCCAACGGGCTCCTCGCTGTGGAATTGGTGGTCTATTACATCACTTTGCTTGAGCACATGACCTCAACTCTGGCCCACTTACCTACTGTGCGACTTTTATCTTCATTCTAACTCCCTCCCGCTCTCCTGAGACCCTTGTCTGCCCTCCGAATTCCCTTCCTCCCTACCAGGCACTCCTCCCAGGGCATGTAGGTACTATTCTGAGCTGATGCTAACAAATA
This sequence comes from Calopteryx splendens, assembly GCA_002093875.1. NCBI lineage: Eukaryota > Metazoa > Arthropoda > Insecta > Odonata > Calopterygidae > Calopteryx > Calopteryx splendens. The sequence goes on along the minus strand of LYUA01001106.1, from coordinate 737,154 downwards.
CCTACGTCTGAGTCTGCGGGCCTCCTCCTCGCTAGCACACCACCTTATCCTCTCCCACTCTTTTAACCTAGAGCATAATAAACCTATTCTATTCTCTTTATCGTTCTATTATCTTCTTTTCCTTTCATCTTCCTCCTCCACCCGTCTCGCTCCATCTTTCTCCCTCTCCCACGTTCATAGGCTGCTTTCTGCAGCTCGCTGAGAATCGATGTTACTGCTCTTCTTGCCTCGTAACCGGGACGTTTTTGGTCAAAGTGACTGAGGTAACACTGATCAAAGATATTGAAATATCTGCTTAGCTCCCTTGAGATCGAGTTATATTTCAATTGATTAGAAAAAATTATGTGTTCTTCCAGTTTCGAGGTCACGCAGTCCAATGTCCTTTTAATATTTTTGAAAAATAATGAGTTGTTTTTGAGCGTACATTCCAACTTAAACGTTATTAAACAAGTACACATTTTCCAATAGTCCTTATAGCTTCAAAATATCGCTATAAACATAAAAATCGTATTTCTAACCATTTCTGTGTTGGGTTAGTATATGACATTTTTAAATTACCGCATGATTTAATTTTTATTTAATACGTCCTCAGATCTTCTGTGATTGAATGTTCATTTTTTCATACCAATTATTATCTCTCCTCCCAACGGAAAACGGTGCGCTTGTATTTGTTTAGTTTTTATTTTGAGCCTGATATTCAAATTATTAGATATAGGTGCTTCACAGGCATATAAAAGGCCTATATAATAAAATAAATAATAAAATACAATGAACTCACCCAATATTCATCTTGTGCTTTTTGATTCCACATTAACTAGTTATTGTACACACATTCATATTAGTCCAGTTTAGAGTCGACTCCTCTTATTGTATTCCTTCATTTTCTTCTCTTTCTGGATCTCTGAATTGAATCGTGTACCCACATTTATCTCGATGTGCCATTGCATGTTGTTAGTTTCTTCGGGGTCCAAGCCAGGTGCTAAACACTACTACACTTCTAAGCCACACCTAACTCAGCACTAAATTCCATAAAATAATTGAGTACATTAAAATATTTCCTAGCTCAGCATACTTTCTCCCTCCCTTCACCCCCTGCAGTATGCCTAATATTTTCTTCGCTCCACCTCGTTTACCCAAAATACCTACTCCCCTCTATAACAGTCTTCTTCAGCAATCCATTCCCTCTCAATATTTTCTGTATCTAATTTCCCTGCCTTCTTCGGATTTCTCCCAGCAACTTTCTCTTTCCCTATAATGCCAACCACATTTTTGCTGCCTTCTTCCCATCCATTTCATTTTTTCCAATATTTTCCACACCCACATACCAATAGCCTGAAAAGTAGCTACACTTATCCTTCTACCTCATCCACTAGGTTCCAAACTGTAGGTACAAAGCTATACTTCATAAAGGTAAAACTTTAATTCAAATGTTAGCTTAGGGTCCTTCTCATTGACTTTTTCTTTTTGTAGAAGTTACTTTGAATTCAACAATTTTTTATTGATGCAAGTATTACTTTGCCCATTTTCACCTAAAATACTTAACGTGACCTTTCGTATATATTGCTTCAAATTTTACATCATTGTACCTTAATTTAAGAAAAATAAAATGTTACCAAATGTTATTTGATAATGAATACCTACTATTGGTAACAAGAAATCCTTTTAAAAGGTTAGTTAAACGTACTAGTCATCATATATTACCAAAATGCAAAATGATATTGGGTAAAAAATAAATTAAATCCAAAAGTTGAAATCTGGACATTATACTGTAGTTATCGCATAATATTGTATCTATTTATGTTAGGATTAGTTATAGATAATAATGACCATCATTTGAATACTTTTCTGGCTTTCATTTCATGTCTGCAGCTTAAAATGTCCATAAAATTCATCGTGATCAATGCATGAACGCGAAAACCGATAAAAAGACATGATATGCCGAAAACTGAACGTAATCGCTAATTGAGACAAGTATAAAATAATAAAATACAATGAACTCACCCAAAATTTATCTTGAGCTTTTTGATTTCACATTAACTAGTTTTTGTACACACTTATAGTTAGTCCATTTTTTTCCAGGTTAGTCGACTCCTCTTATTGTATTGCTTCATTTCCTTCTCTTTCTGGATCTCTGAATTGAATCGTTTCCCCATTATTTTCAATTATAGGAGAATGCTTTTCGTACCATGAGTGAGGCCTAATTATAAATGCATTACGCCAAAAAATATGTAATGAGCGGAATGAACAATGGGCGTAAAATTATTAGGTTTAATATTTTTTCATAGTACGTCAATTAAAAATTCTGGGGAAATAACTGAAGTATTGTAATATATTTCAAATAGTTTAGCCGTAAAAGTTTTTTGATCTAGTTTTCTATTTTTCGGCTGTGTTTAAATGGATGCGGTGTTTATATCACTTCAATTTGCTGCTTCAAGCATTACTCTATCTTTTGCAAAAAATAAATTCACAAGTGGCCTCCTGATTCTAGAGCCATGTTTAGAAAATTCCCAAGAATGTTTTTTGAGGACAATATTTTAGTAGGGACACAATATTTTACAAAAAAGATTTCATTCCCTTATTTTTTGCAACCCCATAAAAATTTTAATCACACCGTCATCACAACTGGTAGGTTATTAGTTTAGCGGCCTTCTGACGTTGATCCATATCTTCTTCGGCTTATGTCCAAAGTGGAGAAAATCCATCCTCGTCATGTATCCACTAGTGTCCGTTCAGTTCAGAATAGCAAATTAATTTGGATAGGGTTTTTTTTAAATGTAACTATTTTCATATTTCTTACGAAACAACTTGGCTCAATAATTTTTCCCGTAACAAGTGAAGATAAAACCACGTTTTTCTAAATATTACTTCCTCTGATGTGCAGTCATGACCGCAGATTTGTTTAAAGTTCTAGTACGAAAAATGCAACGAAATCGACGTAGGCAAATGTGTGGGCATGCTCATTTCCTGGCACGGAATCGGTTGACTGACCTCACGCATCAAGACACGGAAGTAGATATGTTCTCTCAAAGCCATTCGTGAGCCATGCCTTTTAAAAGTGCCTCGGTTCATACTTTTATGATACCTGTAATTAAGACATTAGTCATTGTACTATATAAAGGTTATTTATAACCAGGTAAGCTATTAATATCCCGGCCATAGGCAAACTCACGCCCTTCTATCTTTACTTTGGTTTTATAAGAGCTTATGGGAGCCATATGGTATATTTTCACTCCAATGGCACGAAAATATATCCCCTCGACTGCTTTAAATCCTTGAACAAAGATACGCGGTACGAGGGATCCCTTTCGAGATAAGTTCGGCTTGTAGGTTCAACTTCACACGCCAACTCTCTATAACGTGTCGTCCATTGTGGCCCTGTCATTCTTTTTAAAAGGAGCTCTCACAAGAAGAAGACTGAATGGCGAGGCTAATTGTCGCATCGTGACTCTTCGCTAGTGGAATATTTTTTTCCCATAAACACGGGACACGTGGGAACGATCAATCTCTGTACAAATGCGTTTTCGGACCTTTGGGACCTTGTGTGGAACTGGAGGTGCGTGACGTGGGATAATAGCAATGCATCACCGTCCGCTCCTCACCCCCTCACGCTCTGCCCCGCCTGCCAATCACCGCCGTTGTCAGAAGAGAACTTCGTTGCATGCATGTGCTTTCAGCCACCGCGCTCAAGGCGAAATTGCACGGTTTGGAAAATCCATGAATAACTATATTATTATTGGATGCAGCAATAAGGACAAAATTGAAGTGTGTATCACGATGCTTAAGTTAACGTGTTTTTAAAGACGGAACAGCATCCAAATAATGAAATTAAACAAATCGCGTAACCCCTGTCACCATCAGGCCGGATATCCATATATTTTGTGGGGAGGGATGGATTCCCGACGGATAATCGTGTATCGTGTTTGAATATATTTTGGGCTGAGCCGAAATCTATTGATGCATTTCAATGAGTGCCGATTACGAATAGCAATTACCTTTGAAGCTCATAAAACCGATGAAATATTTAACTCTGAAATTTCATGCACAATTCAAACAAATAATATCCAGATTATAGTACAGCAATTGTGCTTGAATGAGTACCTAAAATAACCTATAGAGCCTTCAGTGTGGACGAGCTCCGAATAGAAACGGGCATTTGGATTACACATTCAGGGAGATATCATGTTGATGACATAATGACTACTACATATTAGTAGGCATAGATTTCGGAATAGCGATATCATTTTGTATAGTTTACCGGAGAAGGTGTGGATTCAGACCATAATTTGTGCTCATGAAATGTGATGAAATACTCACTTTATTAGCCATTCGGACAAGGGATTAAAATCATTACTCAGAAAGTTACAGAACAAGTAAGATAGGAACGGGATGAGAATCAATGATGAAAAAACGAAGGTAATTGGGTCCTCAAGAACTGGGATGTCTAAGCGAAGTAATGACGCTCGTGGGCATAAACTAGAGCAGGTAGTACAGTTTACCAATTTAGGAAGTGTCCTAGACGTATGTGGGTTTATTGCTTGGGACATTAGACGTATTGGGTTAGTTGAAGAAGCTTTTCTGAAGATGAAGGATTTGATGTTAAGAACGTTGAGTGAAATGGTAAAGAAAATATTTGTGAAATCCTTGACAGGCAGTGTAGTATTCTACTGAACGGAAACTTCGTCGTTGAGTCTAAATGAAAGGTTGTAGGCTTAGGGAATGTAGGAATGGCGGAAGATAGAAATATTGAAATGGACGGAAAGAAAAATGAGTGAAGACGTTTGCTACGGTAGCTTGGTACGGAAGGAGAGAATGCTCTTGTGAGAAATTCAAAGAAAGCAGCAAAGTTGGGTGCAAGGCGTATAAAGTGGCGATGGATTATTGAAGACTTAAAGAAGGCAGAATGTTTGGTAGGCGATGTAGAGATAGGAAAAGAATAGGCATGTTGGATGGAATGAAGTAAGGTATAAAGTATCCATAAATGAAGAAAGGGTTACCTTAGGGGTGTGTCCATCAGAAACCTACCTCAGCCGGTATGTTACCATTAATAATCATATAAAATGATAAGAATGTTTCTTATTAATAATAAATTATTTGTTAGATAAGGTAATCACATAGTAATTTGGTGATTATATCATATCATACATTATCATAGAACCAGTTTGTTACGCCTAGCTCAAATTGCAAAATTTTCGTTTATACGGTATCTTTCCAGTCACAAAAATTGAGTTTTTTTTTAATTCAAAAATACCTATTAAAAATTTTCATCGCCTTTTTTACTACAATGTCCACATAATCGAACATCGAACATATTTTGAAGGTCAATAGGAAGTAAGTGATTTCTATGCACGAATAATAAAAATATGAATAGCTTACTTAGTAATAATCAAGCAGTTTAAATTCAGATTTTACCTTCTAAAAATTCATAATTTTAGGATGAAAGCTTTATTCTATAAGCAAATATTTGAGTGCTAACAGCCAATACTTATGACTATATAAACATAAATATTCTATGCAGAAGAACCTATCTAGATTTCAATTTGCTACAGTGATATTTTTCATGCGCTTTTTATATACACTTCTTGGATTTTTTACTGAGCATTTGTCAGTGGAGTTTAGTTTTTTTCCGGCAGTCAAATGAATTTAGGTTTTCTTTCAGTTTCATAATATATTCTTGCCTAGTGTATTTCTGAAGAAATTTGTGAATAAAACTTAAGAGCTCCGAAAGGTAGCAATAGTGATATTTGCTCCACATACGTGAATGCATTGAGTACGAACCTGTAAACCGAATGTTCGCGTAGAGATACACACGAATGAAGAAATTTTTTAAAACAGCTTTAAACGTTATGGAAACTTCAGCTCAAATCCTGAGAGACAAACATGTGTGTGCATTGCCAAACTCAGGAATAATCGTTATGCGGGACCATGTCCCTGATATGATGGTGGAAAAAGCCAAAGGAAAGAAGAAAAGGAAAGCAAAATTCTTTAAGATGATCCACGTGAAGTAGGTACTGTTTAACCCTCATCCAACTCTAATTTATAAACCACCGCCATCCCTTTATCTGCACTCAACCTGCCTCTACAATCTACCCTCACTCTCTTTCCTTCCTTCATCTCTCCGAACCCGCCTTCATTTCCCTTGATATTTCAATTTCGATTCCTCTCAGGCTCAGCTCCGAGCACTCTCCGTAAAATAGTGACTTAAGTTTCCCCACTCCCCTATTCTGAGACGATATTGAAGCTGGAGTGGAGTCTGTTACAAAATTTTCTTTCCACTCTGCCTTGACTGTGAGAACTTTCTGGCACAGTGGGAATGTGTGAGCACTTGTAATAAACCCGGAACGGGTTAGATGGGGACCCACGCGTGACCCAGCTTCTTGGGCCTTATACTGTTGGTCGAAATATGACGAAAGATTGTGCGTTCGCTTGTCCGTAATCCGTGCGTCCTGAGTACGAACCCCACGCACTGCGTGGACGTCTTGCCTGCGAACGGTTAGGGTTCACATTCGCAGATAGATACCGAATAAAATCTCCTCGCAGGTGAAGTTTATTGTGATACAGTTCCAAAATCGCTCAAGTTATCTTGATTCAAATGCTCACTGTTCGAATATCTGGCTTCAAAACTTTCATGTAAATAAGCGCAAATTTTTATCTAAATCATTGACGAGACGGCGGGTGGAGAGAAGATTAAAAAATCGGCAATGAGGGTTAACATTATTTATTTGCGATATGGCAGATGAAAATTACGCTACTGTGATGAACCACGGGAAAAGCCTTATAAGATGGTAACCAACAAGATCACGGGCATGATCCCTCCTCGATCTCTGGTTCTCTCGTCCCTCTCGATCTCTCTTCGACCGTGGACATTAGCGGAGCATCGTCGAGGTGCGTGTCTTCCTGTTGGGTGTACCCGCGCAAGGAAAAGTCTTGGTACCGGACCGGGGACCCGAATTCATATCGCCACCGCGGCGGCGTTCCCGTTTCTTTCTTGGCTCCCCTCGCGAAGCTCGCGTTCGCTCTTGGGGAACTCCATTACATTCTTTCCTTCGCATTTCATTCTTTCATGGTTGGGACGAATATTGCTCCAGTTCCGCATCCTCGATTCTCCAGTCACTTCAAATCAAAAGCGCCTCTGAACCCTCGACTCGAATGGCTCTGATCCACCCGGCTCGTAACTGACCTCAAATATTGCTTACCATGGCTTGAATGACCGCATTTGGGCATGAGAAAAGAGAAATAGCATTGCTTGCATTGGTTTCTTATATTAAACTACTAAACAGCGACGTTAAAAATTAGTATGTAAATGAAAAATATATTTATGTTATTTAATCAGCGTGCGTCAAAACAAATTATCAAGTTTTTTCAGTGGATTTGAATGTCGAATGTGGAATGGATTTGAAGGATGAATGGAGTTAAAGGTTGAATTACTTAAAACGCTTTTGGGGAAAGGAAAATTATTTCATAGTCATTGCTTCTTTTGGCAGATGTTGTATTTCTCCTATGATCAATCGCTATACGCTCTCGTCATGAATCTAGAAAAACTCTTGCTGGTATCAATAACGGCCTCTGTACGGGAATATAGTGGTCCAGTAGCGGTTAAATGGTGAATGTGGTATTAAGAACGAAATCTATTATATTTTAAGAGAGGATATGCAAAATTTTGGTCCGTAATTATATCGTTTCCTAGCCTAAGGAGTCTCTTTGGAGTTTCTAGGTAAAAAAAACCTGTCGATTTTCCGCGTCGTATACTCCTTAAAGACTGACTTAGAGTTGGTTATAAATAGTGGGAAAAATGCCAATGTTTCATTCAGACTTTGGTGCATAAACAGAGTAATTATGAAAACATTTCTCCTCATCAGCACTTGGTAGGTACTTTTATATTCTCTAATAAATATGTAATTTGAATAACTTTAGTCACTTATCGATGAGGGTTAGAATAAGTCTTAGTTTCTATTCTTTTTCATCGACCAACAGCAAACACCGCAATTGAGATGAGGTATGAGTGCTTAATAACGAAATTCAACTTTAAATATGAGACATCGTTAATTCCAACATACATTAATTCATGCATTTCTTCATTATTTTTGCAACTTAAATACGTATCACTTAAGACTAAATCACTTATCTTCCAGAATGGGCGGGGAAATCTCATTGTTTATTTCCCACAGTGCACCGACTTGTTTCCTTTTACCATCCAGTCTTTCAGATTAGAATTGTTCCATAATTCGGTTGAGCTGTTTGGCCAGGTTGATAACTCGCAACCCTCACATCCCTATTTTTGAGGGAACGAATCCCGCCTCTTGAAAGGATGTCCGTAATATTCTAGAAGGGATCACTAGGGTTAAAACATGCAGTTGATCTTTAAGTTTGGGAGCATGTAGGATATGAAATCTACTGCTAATGCAATAGCCTCACGCTTCGAGTTCCTTCCAGCAACGTGCATGTCGGGTAAAGTGCGGAAAAGGAAGGGTTAGAGAGAAAAAGCCCTCTAGTCTTACCGTTAAGTTCATTTTCCCAAGGACTCTTTAAGGTGTCTCTGACTTGGGGAACGGGATCGGGTGAATGGCGAAAATATTTCGTTATCCCATGGAATGAAACCGTCTAACCTTGCATTCCAGGAAGGTCGTCTCCGAAATAGCGGGCTCTCTCCCCCACCCCACAAGAGGCAGACCCCTTTTCTCTATGCCCCTCCCCCCCCCCCCCCCCCCCCCCCCCCCCCCCCCCCCCCCCCCCC
>LYUA01001106.1:613607-623646 GCA_002093875.1 Calopteryx splendens | reverse complement strand
TTTTTTTTTTTTTGCTCGTTCCCCTCCTCCCACTGCTGGGTCCTCCCTTCCCTCCATCGCACTTTCCTTTAAGTCCAATTACCCATCCCACTCCCAACCCACCTCGGCAGGCGTTATGAAATAGATACATAAAATTGTCAGGTGTGCTTTAATTCTGTGGGATTGGGTGGGGAAAGGGAGATTGGTGCGGAGTAGGACATTAAGGAAAATTAAAGGTTGGTGATTAACTGCTCAACGCCTTCTCTTTTAAGGCATGAATGTTGGTTAGTCCCGTGATTGTGTCAATCGTGGCAAGAGTTCTTCGCCTCGTGGATGTAAGTGATCTTAATTCGTCACATTACCAAAATGCGCTAAAAAAAACCATCTGTACCCACGCCACATGTGAAGTTAGAAGCACATCTGACAAAGTGGTCTAAAGTCCTCAGATAATAACCGTAAAGGGAAGAATCTACAGTTGAAACGGGTGTCCAACAAGTTGGTTAAATAGCACAAGGTCTCGCGATCTCATTATTTAGGTTTCTCATTACTGGGGAGATCCGGAAAGATGAGGAAGATATAACTCACTAGAAAGCCAGCCCTCACCGCTATGAGTAAAGGTATGGTATTCGTTACGGTTTACTACTTCCTGGGATTGTGCTAATGTTTCACATCCTTAGAACTCTTTCATCAACTCGTCATAACAAGTTCATTTTCTCCAACGCTATTACGCGCCTCTTGGAAAAAGCTCATGTATTTCCTGGTTTCTAGGGAAACGCGAGTTTCTTGGTGAATTAGGTAAGAAGAATGAACCAACTACCGATAGTGGCGAGGAGAAAGGGATCACATGCGTAGAAAACGTCATATGCGTTATAATACTGTGCGTGGGAGTAATACATTCTCGGTATTTAGAAGGCGTGTATTCTTTATTTGGCTTTCTTTTTTGTGGTCGTTCTATTACTGTAACCGATTTACTTGACTTTATATATGAGTGTTTAACAGTTAACCAGTAATGTTCTTCCCCGTGATTTAAACTTTACTGTCCGTACAGGAACTAATTATCCTGGCTTAGCTTTTTAAGTTTGGTCACATCACCAACTCTAATTATCCTGAAATTGAAAGTCTTTTTTTTTCTTGACAATGTAGTACTCTACCCTTAAAACTTCCATGCAGCGATTCCGAGCCTTTGTGGCCACCGCCTCGCCCACACACCCCGCCACCCTCCGTCCTTTCAGCGATTTCAGCCCTTTGTACCCCGCGCACCTCTCCCCTTATCCTTTGGTGAATCTGTTGTCTCAACAAGTCGGAAACTTCACCAGTTCGTTTTACCGCTATTTAGGGGAAAATTCTCCTCTCGGTTAATACTCCCGAGGGAGAGAAAAAGATAGGGCTCCTCCCCTCTCTTCAAAGGCACCCCTCTCCTTCTCCTCCACTAAAAACGTCACCCCACCCCCGCCCCCCAAAAAAAGTCGCCGCACATCCCTGCCCCCATTCCTCTCCCCTTCACCTCATCCCCCAATGAAGAGGGCGCCAGAAAGGAGTCCCTTTTTTTACGCCCACTCACCCTCATCATGGCGACCACCACCAGCCCCACGCATACGAAATCCTTAATACGCCTCTACGCCCGACATCAAAACCCTTACAAGCCCCCTTCTCTCTCTCTCTCCTTTCCTCATCTTCATTCACTCTTTCGACCTTTATTCCCCTCGCATTACTTTGCCATCCTCTCCCCCGCCTCCCTCCTTCGTTGCCACACCAAGGTATAACTTGCCTACCCCTAACATGCCTCTTCTCCCACACTCATACTATGACTTCCGTCGCTTTCGGGGGATGGTGCGAGAGGAGAGGCGACCAAATACGTGAGGAAGGCTTCCCACTCGCAAGGCGTCCTCGCCCCTTCCTCTTCTGCCCCGTGCGATCGTTGCGGCATCTCAGACCTTCCGCCAACCCCCCTATCCTTCCCAGTCCTCGGTTCTCCGTGGCCTCCGCCCCTAGGCGACCGCCTCCCTCACTTCCCCCCCCCCTCTTCCTTCCTCGCTCCCAATTCCACGCTTTCTTTCCATCGGAACTCACATGTCCTCCTCCCCACCCCCCCCTTCCCACTCCATGTCTTCTTTCCTTCCCTCTCCCTTTGTTTTCCAACGGTCAGTGTTTCTTCATTGCAAACTATCCTCCCCCTTGGCCACCATTGTATTAGTATTTGTTTATGGTGCTATTGTATGAGTTATTGGATTACAACGAAGAATTTGGTGAAGGTGGACGCGCTTCGAGTGAATTATTTTCATCCCGATCGAATCATAAATCCCATTTCGTTTCAATGCACCATACACTTTGGCAACAATATTCCCTATCTTCTCTTCCTTGTTCTCCCACTTGTAATTTTAGCCTCATTACTTTGGTGTATCCTCGTTTCTAATCAAACAAGGAATACATTTTCGTTAATAGGATGCGCTTACAAGTAGTTTGTTTCATGACAATGGCATGATAAACTTAAAAAAAAAAACATTTTTAGTTTACATTTCCGTAAGTCGGCAATATAGTCAATATAGTAGTGGTTTACGTCCTGCTATTATTAATGTTTCTCCCTGTCCAGCAAATATTTGAATAATAATTTTATATTTTCCATATTATTCGAAAAAAGTTATAAGCTAACGTTAAAATGTCGATATAAATTTAAACTCTAGCTTTGGGCTGTATATAATTAAACTGTGAATTTATATTTAAAGTAAAGCTATAATGTGCTTAAATTTATGTGCGCAAGCATCCACTCCCATCTCGAGTGGGTCATGATTCGGGTTGCCGTACACTTTTACACACATAAGGGCAGGGTGGCCGGTTCCTTTCCCTGTACCACCGGTGATTCCCGAGATTGACCTGTTACCCGAATACTGGTACCTACGCAATTTTGGTGAAACTGAAGGTGCCCAGAGTTGGTCGTCACCGAGAATCGATTTTGGGTCCTCGGGTCAGCACTCCAGCGCTCTAGCCACTGAACTACCCTATTCACAGAAAAAAGGAGTCTCTAAATCTTATAGTCCCAGCATCTGTTTCTCTACATTTATTTTCGTGGTTTGACGTGAGTATAAGTCGGTCGATTGATAAGAATCAGAGATCCTACACTCTCATATATAAAAATATGGATTTTTTGTCTAGAATTAAACATTCATATCTCTAAAGATTTCCAAGTCAGTTTTTAGGTATCGCGTTGATAGCTTTTGTAATTATATCCTTATAGGATATACGAAATCGAACTACCTAATTCAGTGGCTCCCCGGTGTCACGATCGAAACGTTTCTCGATAGGATTCCCTAGGACTTCTTCCAAAGTGAAAACTTTAAATTGGGTCTGGCAGGAGCAAGAAGCTAGAATATCAAATAAAATTTCGTCCTCAGTTACGTTTATGTAGAACTCATTTTTGTGCTGGGACCCAATGAAAATCAAATTAAAACTTTGGTTAACCAATGATTTCCGGGGAATATCGTAGAAGGGAAAATGGAATGTAAGACTGCACACGGGAAACCAAGGAACGAATATTCCTGCAGCCCAAGTAGAGAGCAATATGCATAAGGAATGAGTTCGATCAGGCCGTAGGAGAAATGGTACTCGATAGGGAGGAATGTAGGGTGTGAATAAACCAATCTCCAAATTTTCAGACTTAAAGATGAACCTCACAATACTTAACTGATTCAAGTAGGTTCCAAAAAATTAAATCCAATTATTCCGTAGGTTTCCGTGGCAGGATGTATTTATCAAACTGAAACTAGTTTAAACAAAAAATCCTTGCATAGGATCTCTCCCTTGAAGTGATTTACCACCGAGAATGTTTTATTGTTAGGTTCTGATGATCATTAATCGATTCTTTTCAAGATAGAGATTTCTCTTCAACCCTAGAGATTTCTCTATTTATCACCGAATCATTCGTAAACATTCCAATTTTACCGCAAACTGCATGTTTGTAGTCTTTTAAGCATATTAAGTAGTATGTAGTCTATTTGCAATTCCTCAAGGACGCCTTATATCTCCCGAGAATATCAGGATCAATGCCTTCTGGGACTGCTTTTCTGTTCTCTTTCGGTTTTATTTTATTTCCTTCCTCATCTCTTCGGGGTTATGGAGGGTTTCTCTATGGGAATACGAGGTACATTATGTAGAAATTTGTAGCCAAGTCAGTTAGGCTGTTCTACCTTTTCCCTTCTCCTGCAATTAATTAACGCTTCTCAGTACCAAAATTAAAGTTTTTCCTGTCGATTACATAAACTAACCAGTTTTAGAATAATGAAATTTGTTGGTAAATGAATTCAACTTGAGCATTATAGGTATTTTTTATTAATTTAAATGGCTAGGTTCGGATTACATATACTAGTAAAATATTACTTGTAACTATTTCGAACTTCAGGAAATCGTTAGGCACAAAATAGTTCTATTAATTATATTATGTCACAGATATTATTCCTCATTAAAAACAATATTTTTTATTATTGTTAGTGCATCTTTTATTTTAGAGATCATCTTTTTTTCATGCGACATTATTGTTAACCATCCATTTATGGTTTACTTTATATCTTTGGTATTTCTCTATAGGTATATTTCATTTATAAGTATATTTTTAATGGCATCAATTTTTTTCCGAAATAGTAGAAGTTAATTACATTAGCTTCTTATTTATATTTTATGGTTTAATTTAGTTATTATTTTTATCTAATTTATAATTTAAATAACGAAATTAGATCACTAATGTGATTTCGTTATTCAATACCAATTAAAATGGCGAAATTGAACCGTAGCTCCTACTTTCTTTTCCAAAATATTTCCCCTCCGTACCCAGTTCGGCAGCAAATAGATATATTAATTATGTTATGCCACAGATCTTATTCCCTATTAAAAGCAATATTTTGTCTTATTGTGAGTGTATCTTTTATTTTAGAGATAATCTTTTATCTCTTCCTTCTCTCATTCAACACGTTATTTTATCTTTTTCATTTGTTCTGCGTTCTACGTTTCCGAATTCTCTTATATCGTTTTACTCCCTTATTTCTTCCACTGGCTTATTTCCCTTAAGCCTGTCACTCACTCGATCCCCCTGAAGGGATCGTCTCGCGGTTCCTTAATAAAGTCCCACCATTTTCTCCCCATCTACATCAATTCACTCCCCAATTACTTCTATTCCATCTTCTTCGTTCCCATCTCCCCTTTTCTCCCGTGATCTGTCCCTTGACTTTACATTTTATCCATCATTCTTACACATTCCTTCTGATTTCTGTAGTTGACTCCTTGCTATGCCTAGAAATTATGTACCTATCTGAGCTGTTTTTTTTGTGTTTACAATTTCAGTTTCCGTTCCCTTTCCTGTGATTTCGTAAATGACAATGTAGCCTGTGATTTCGATATCCCTGTCATCTTACAGTGAATATAAAACATTTTGCCTTTAAAATAATGTTTTCTGGTTGTCTCCACTAATTTTAAGGCGCTAATAAGTGGCATGGCTAAGAATAGAAATTTCTAGGAGATTTACCGATGGAATGTTCATTCTTGAGAAGGGAAACAAAGCCATTACCATAGCTCCGAGAACTTTTATTTTTCCTGGACTATTTTCAGTAGGTATATTTCCTTCTTATGTTTTAATCCTTTCACATTTACTGTGAAATGCGTAATTTGTGGATTCAGGAGCATAAGATAGAGGGTTGAAGTTTTGGGCTGCCACCAATTTCGGACGGCTCAGGAGCCCGAGGTTAAGACCACAACCTTAGCAAATTTCCTTTACATTTGAGAGAATTGAACCCTATTCGGCATGATAGGCCATTCGTTCCCTCTGAGTGATCGTTTTATTTCCAAGACGCTGTCGTGGTGCTGAAATAATGTCGGACTCGTCTTCATTCAACTATGCGCCCCTGCATTTAAAAAGCGTCCTCTGCCTCCCCTTTATTGCGGTTGCGTACCTGGGGATGTAATGCACCCCATTCCCTGTTCTCCAAGTTTCCAATGAATAGTGATGAGCGAGCGGACTCGAATGAAAGAGTTTATTAGCCTCGCCCGCTTCAGTAATTGATTAACGCTGCGGAATGGACTCCCAAGCGGTTCGGGGAGTTCCAAAAAAGAAGCATGTAAAAAAACGAAGCGGCAGAAAATTGGGTTAACCTGAAGGAGTGGCCGACTGGGCACTTGCAATTATTTAAGTCGAGTCCTGGGTGCCCACTTCCACCACTCACCCCTCAATGCCTTTATTTCGTTAGTTTTGCGTTTCACCAAGGCCGACCGATCCCCGCTTCCCGTTCCGCCCCGTGCTCCGCTAATGGGCACTCCCTCGATTCCTCTCCCGTGCCTCTACCACGAGTTTCCTCGCTCCTCCATCCAGCTGGTGCGTGCCGTTCAGCGCACCGCTCTCCTCTTCCCCCGTGTGATATCGCATCCGTGACGCGCGGGACAATGGGTCACTCCGCTCTCCCGTGTCTATCCCCCCACTTCTCTCTAGTAGGCATCCCTTGGTCGGTCGATCGGCCAACACCACCACTTGGGGAATTGGGTTACTCGTTCCTCTTTTTTTTTGGCTCGAGATAGCTATTATATTAAAAATAAAAAAGTAGGTCGCCCCTCGGCTTCTCGTTTTTTTTGGAAAATTCGTATTTTTTTTACTGCCCCGTGGAGATTCACGCGATGCATGTTTCATTTTTTGTGTGTTCAAGCCGTCCTTCTCAGCGTCGCTCTGCGGTTGCCTTGACATTCATTACCCCGGCTGTTGGTTCTAAATCACGCGTCTCGTGTCGTTCCTGCCTCGCCTCCCGCCGTGGACAACTGTAATTTCACCGTAATAGAGGTATTTTTTTTCAATAGTACAGCGTAGTAATTGCCCCATAACATTGGTATGAATTTTAACGATTTTTTAAAACTGATAATCGTGTCGATGCATAAAACTGATGATGTGTGGTGTAAAACACCTGTCGACTTATTCCTAGTTATTTCACAGGTCTAAATGGAAGTTCCTTTTGAATTCAACTGTGCTTGTTTTAACTCATGTATTCTCTATTGATGCATTTGCACAGTAAATTATTTTGCCACAGACGCATATCAAGTAAATTTTGCTAGGATTAAAGGTAATTGGATCGTGAATAATATAATGTTGTCCATCTTACCTCCTGTTAATGAAGGCCGAGTGAAATCCATTTTAATAGAGGGTCTATAATCAGCTACCCTCGGTGAGCCCTCACTTTATATTATGCTCCTGTGGTACTTAAGGGCATAGTTGTTGAATAACGCCTTAGTCCAGGCTTATCACTATAAAGTTTGTGCTCGGCATAAATTATTTAAGGGTATGAGGAGGTACGTCATTGAGTAAACTCAGGTATGTTGCAGAAGCAAATTTGAAGTTATTGGAAAACAGGCCAATGGCTTCCTCGATTTTCTGTCGTGAAAGAAATATCTATGGAACGTGACAGCGATTTATGAGTGCGATATTACGCATAAAACTAAAAGACCTTATTTACGGGCGCGAACTTCCGTGTATTTGCTGAGTAGTGTGCTTGTGAAATACATTTTTTTAATGGCAGCTAGAAGTATAAAAGTATACTGCTGGAACTCATAGTTATTTAACGTACCTTAAAAATTATTTTTTTGTTGAGCAAAGGTTTCTTTACTTTTAATGTAATTTTGTATTTTTCAAAATTGGATGAGTATATTGGCATTTAGTCTTTATGCTTCCTTCATAAAATATTTTTGAAAATTCAAGATCAGCATTTAGATTGCTTTATTTCAGTTCCGAAAGCGTCTTGCGTCTTGCTGTGAGTGGGAAGCGTGTGGAGAATCACAATGCTATGGTTAAGAATCCTAGTGAATGGTAAATATCTTTTCAGCAGAGGAGAAAAACAGGTTTCAGTGATCATTATGGGGTTGGTGCATTCCATTTATCTTGGGTGCAATACTATTACGCTTCTCAGATTCAGAATGCGTGCGAAGCTATGCAGAATGCCTTGCATAATTAGTCGCGTGAAAAGGGTATGAGATGTTTTCAAAAGTAGGTGACTTGAGTCTTATGCGTAAGAGATACCTTTACGGTATATTAATGCGGCGGCGTCAATAGAATGACGGCATATCACTCCCCCTCCCCCTCTTTGTGACCACAGAAATTTGAATGACAATGTTTTGTCAAGGTAAAGGTCATCAAGGCGAATACTGGGATATTCAGGATATGATTTTCATGGATAGCTAGTAACGTGTTAGATCAATTTTTTTATATTCGCTTAATCTTGCAGTAAGGAAAATTTTGGTTTCCAAGTCTTAAATAGTGGGCATACCTTTGGTTGCAAGTTCATGGATCCAACCCGATGTTTTGCATACGCGCTGAGCGCTGAGTTCATCAGTAGTGAATACGCTGTCATAGTGGGATAAATTGATTTTACCAATATGTCCATTATCCAAAGTCAATTGGAACAGTTTTAATGGTATGAAATTCCAATGCCTCCGCGAACTGACTGAACGGTTGGAGAACTGAGAGAAAAGCTTTGCAGTTGGTGTAATATGAAGCCAACATGATTTGTGATGAGATTTAAAAGATTCTACCGGCATGCTTTACGTTGAAAGGTAATAAATAAAGGTAAACAATAATAATGTCAGAATATATAGTGATCTGGATAAATTTGTGGCTAAAAATGTCAGTGATAATCTTCCAACAATGAAAACAGATCGAAAGAGTATTTCTAAAAAGAAATACGATAATTAAAAGAGATTTGCTCAAGTCCTTTATTGGAAAAATATGTATTTAAAATGCTTCACGAATTTTTAATACCGTGGTGATTGCCTATAAAGAAAAATGTAATTGGTACTACCACTGAATGAGTCACTTCCCATGAATGCAGTTGTATAGTGTGTTGTACTGTTTTACCATAGTTGATACCTAGGCCGTTTTTTAACGGGCTGAATTTTTAATGAGTAATTTATTCGCCAGACCCAATTTATTCACTTCCAATGGCCGACAGAAGACGTAGGGAGGGCACTTTTGAAAGTTGTTTGTCATTCAGGAAGATCTATTGCTAAAATTTTTGTGGAAACATCAAATTAACTTGTAGTAAGGAAATTCAAAACGAATAAGTTTTAGAATAGACGGCTTATTTTTCAACCTAATAACATTCATTTAGGCACGTGTTTTCCGAGTTCTTAAACAAAATATTTCAAAATATCATTTAGACAAATAATAATAGGGTGCAGGGCTCTGCTTTAATAAAATTAATGGCTTAGCAAGTAACTATGATTTACATAGTATTCAGCAATTATCGACTAAAATTTGGTTTGGTTCATCTCTCCCCTGTATTTTCTTCTGAACTTGTTACTTCCTTTCCTCATAAATTGTAACGCTTGCATCTGTCATATTCAGTAGGAAGTCTTTTTTCTGTTTTAATCTGAAGTTCACCCAATTAATTTTTCATTCCGCGGTTGTCTTTTGGATACTGTTACGCTTTAAGTGTTGGAAAAAATAAATGTCTCTTTCCATCTCCACAGCGCTTTCAACAAACTTCTATCTACCCCTACTCTTGGTAGGACTTTTGCATTGATGATTGGCATCATCCATGTTTGGGTGGAGTACTTTGGCCCCGGCTAAAGAATTTTCCAAATCTTTGTGACTTCGTCCATCATCAATAATCCACCAGCGTAGGTTGCAAAACATTTCCAATTTTCCAAAAAAAAAAGAGTTTTTGTACGAGCAATATGAGCCAACGCGGAGGAAAAAGAATCAAGGCATGGATCTACAGGTTAATGGTGTTATCTGCTACCTGTATTCCATTAATTCGTTGCTATTTCCATCTGTACTGTTTCTTATACTTAGCATCCTTCTAAAGTCCTGCGTTATGCTTCCGTTAGGTTTTCCACCTACCAGCGATTAGTCATTTATCTATTATGCCTTTTATACTAAATATGGAATTTCAATTATACTTACCAATTTACGATCGCTATCGATATTCTCAGATTCGCGGTAGTTCAGTGGGTAGAGCGCTGTGGTACTAACCGGAGGGCCCGGGTTTGATTACGAGTGACGCCTCTGAGCACCCTCAGCTTCTCCCAAGCTGTGTACCATTTT
>LYUA01001106.1:355326-366455 GCA_002093875.1 Calopteryx splendens | reverse complement strand
AGTATGGATTCCTTCCACCATATCAGGCCTGAATTTGTGAACTTTATTATAGTAGATATTACTTCTGCAAAATCATCTAAAAAAGTATCGGATATTTTAACGGCTTTAAATTTGACAATATTTGGTAAAGAAACTGAAGTAATTGTAGACAATTCGTATCATTGGTAATCGATCAGATCATTGGCATCGATAAGAACTTTTTACCTCCAGTCATGTCTCTTGATAAAATAATTTTCTGTGCAGTTAATTTGTACTTATTATGATTAGCACCAGATTAAGAGCGCAGGTTTCTTGTACTGACCAATTCCCCTGACTACCATCGTCGTTATACAGAGCACACTGTTTCTGTCAAATAAATAATTAATAGATATTAATGATTTTCTATCTACTTAAAATTTCATGTTTTCAAAAAATCGACCCTGTGGATAATAAAATTACAATTTTTTTACCAAGTCTCAAGTAGCTGCGACATTTATTTCCGATCGTAATAATTACTTATTAAACGAAATTCCGAGGAAAAATGCTCACCCCAAGCCCCTATTTCACGATTTAGTCAGAATAACTAATCCATGAAATTTCCTCGGGTGAATTAAAATTTATTTTTGGGATTCTAATTTCATTTTCTGAGAAAACTCGCGTTAATAGTTTTTGGCAATTCTGAGAATATGTTTTTTATGAGGACATGAAAACTCTAGTATTGAAATTAGTTTTGGTTATAAAATTTAATTTTTCCCATACCATCAATTTATATTAGACCAGACGTCATCGCTTGTTTTATCTCTTACCTACCACTGGAAAGTGCAACTCATAAGCCAGTAAAAACATGAATTTCTACCTAAAACAAGTCCATTGAAAGTGTGTTAAGGTGCATGAATATTATAAATGACATTAAAAGGCTTTTATCCTTCCGATTTGACAATATATTTGATGCTATTTGGCCAAATCCTGTTAAACGAGTGGATCCAAGAATTCTTTAACGTTTCCGTCTTACTACCATATCCGAGAAGTGGTCGGTAAGCCTTTGCGTCTTTGCAAGTCGTCGCTAATTGAGAAAGCACGCTGTGCTGTGAAAGAGGAAAGTTTATTTTAATGTTTATCGGCCTTTAGTGTGCCCCATGAATGGAGGATTGGGGAGATTCAGTGGTAAACGACGGGGAGCCGTGATTGGTGGGAGAGAAGGGAGGGTGTTAGGTGCCGTTTTGTGTATACACACAAGTGCGTGCGTGCTTGGGTGAGGGGGAGGAGGTCGGTATTGATATAAGGAGAGAAAGAGGGGAAGACGGACGCCACGCACCAACGTGTGTTCGGCACGTCCCCCGGAGGCGGTGCGTGGTTTTGTGGACGCCGCCGGCGCGGCGGTTGATGGTCCGGAGCGACCCCTCTGGGCAGCGTGGTTGCTAAAAGAAAAGAGCTTTTTTTCGGCGAAGCACTGCGAGGCGATGATTATTTCCGCTTCCGACCCGTCAGATGGGCGAGCGTGCATGCCTGCCATGTGTGCCCGTCTCCACCGTGTCAAGAGTGACTGATTTGCACCAGACAGGGCAGTGCCGTCGGCGCCGCCGAATGACACTCTATCCAACATCCACGCCTTCCTCGGTGTTATTCGAATACATTCAATGGCGCAAAAGAAGTGTTTTGAGCGAATAGCATTCGGTTAATGCTTGGTTAATTTTAATCATGGTGATTCGACCTTCGGACTGAGAAGCGAGTGTTTAAAATATTCTGTAGTAGTGGATGCATTAAAAAAAATCTGACATTCGTTCGCACGGAAACTATATTCTCAGCACGTCACCACCATTCAACCTCAGCGCATGTTTGAAAATGTTCGCCAAGGTAGACGTGCATTCTCCGTCCAGGGTGGCGATTTGTAACTTCGAAAATAGTAGTAGGTACACTGAATGTTAAAGAGGATAAAAATTTAACTAACCTAATAATATATAACTGAAAAAACAGATTTATGACTATATTTTCCTAAATTATTTCTACAAGCTAATCAACCTATTTTATATAGGTTGTATACGAAATGTCATTAGCAGGTGGATTGCTTCATGGATTTTAATTCCTGATCAAATGGTTAGCTTAATCCGTGCAAAAAATGTTTAAATTTGACAGAGAATAGTATTGCTATTAAAGAACTCGGTGTGATTTCTAATTCAATGAAAGACATAGAAACTGATCTCAAAATTCCTTCTGCTACTGCTTGCTAAGATTTACTCTGGAAGCATATAGAGTGTGCCTTAGTTTTAAACTACAAGTATTATTAGCTACCAAATAGCTGCAGTGCACTTAGCATGTTTACAAATCGTTTATTTAAAGCTACTTTTTCAGCACAGTAAATGGGTAATTTAAAATCGTACATATCTGCATGATCTCGATTCACTGAAATAGGTAGGGACATACATATACCTATAATAGAAACAAAAAGCTTGTTCTTTGAAATATTATCGAAATATAATGCTCGCGGTGTGCTTGGAAAAAGACGTCGAAACCGCACCAATGGCTACCTATGCCCCTTTCCACTTTCTATTCCCTCTTCACCCCCCCCCACCCATCTCGCACTGCATGCCCACTCTTCTATATATATCAGCCCATCCCTGGTGCCTCTTTCCCTCCCCGTCAATCCTTCTTTCCCTGTCCGTCGCGACCTCTCCTCCCTTTGTGCGCCCTCTTCCCTCTCGCTCTTCCACCCCGATCCAATCAATCCCGGATCACCACCCTCCTTGATATTTACGGCGGATCACGCCCCTCACCCGATATCTTTCTCCGACTCCCCGGAGGATTCTTTTTGTTTTTCCTTTCGTTTATCGCGCTGTCATTCCGCTTCGCCGTGATGTATATATATTCACCATAACGTCATTCGCCCTGTGATAAGCTTGGTTTGATATGCTACTCAGGCTGACCTAAATGCTCGAGTACTTTCTACTGGAACGGTTGCTGCATGATATCTTAATCATGGTGGTAGATAAATGAGAAAGGACTGCGAAAACCGGTGGAGGCAAAAATGCATCCAAGAACCTTAAATATTTTATATAGATACTCAGAGAACATTAGGCTTCTTAATCTGTTATTAATTTAATATCCCATGCCAATGAAAGGGGAATTTGGCTGCGTTTCAAGAAATGAAAGAGGAATTTCTTTACGACAAAAAAATCGTTAATTTGTAAAAAGCTTATGATTAAACATAAATAATTTAACGATTTTAAATATATGTAGTGGCGTCTTCGTTTTTGCAGACGTAAATAAAAAATGAAACTCACTCAGTAGAATTGCATTGATATTAAAACTTAAAAGATGAACACTTTCGCAATACAGGCCCGGTGGGTCATAATTTCCGAAAGAGAGTTCATATCTAGTAATCAAAAAAATATCCCCTTCCAAAGACGGTCAGTTGTTCCCCATTTAATTGTGCCTCCTTGGTGATCCTCTTTTTATAATCCAGGAACTTTAGGTTTCCATGGACCTATATTTAGTAGTTAATGAACTTAGGAGAGCAGAGTGAGTCGTAGTCAAGTAAAAACCTCCAAAAATAATCTCTCCTCCTTTCTATTCCAGAAAAGGTATATATGGAGTTTAAATTCCAAGTCAACGGTGTTATCTCGGTGGTCTCCATTGATTCTCGTTTCTCTTCCCTCCTATCAACCCAAATGTATTAATTCCAGAACTAATTTTTCCGACCGAATGAGCGTTTGTTAGTACATATTTGCCTCGAAGCCTCACGAAACTCTTATGAATGTTTCTTGATAACATGCGTACGTATATGAATGAAAGCTCAACGTTTGTCCCATTATCGGAACTCGAATTTGGTGACTTTTTGGTAAGACCTATTATTTTTACTATGCCATACTCGCATGGTGTCCCCTGCGACCCTGACACCGAGTAAGGCATCCCGCGTCAAGTGCGTACCATGCTCATGCCGTGAGCCGGAACGCAAACCAGGGGGAATTATGCGGGATCACTTACCACCTGGGTTACCTACCCCGGCTGAGCCCCCACACTCGTCTTCCTGGGCGTCCCGCTGCCGTGATTTGGAGGAGGCGTCCCGTGACTGCTGACCCCTCCCTCCCCGGAGGGACCGCTCCGGAGCCATCCCCCTCGCTCGGCGCCCACCCATCGGTCGCGTGCGTCCCGGAGATCCCGGCCAAGGGGCGGGGGGAGGAGGCTGGGAGAAGGGGGGGCCGTCACTGTCGCCTGACCAAGTGACAAAAGGAAAGGTTCACTTTTGTCGCATCCACTTTTAGTCCCGCTCTCTCTCCCTCCCGTGGAAGCGGCGAGGCGGGGTGACTGCGGATTGCGGATGCCCTCGTGACCAATGGCTGAACGCGCGTGTGTGTGAGAGTGTGATTGCGTTTTTCTTTTCCGTTTTTGACGAGTGCGCAACTGGCATGCAAAGCGCTCTCATCGTGGTGCGCGCACGACCGCGCCCTAATAAGAATATGTGGGGGGGGGTCTCGCGCGCCGTTTTTTCTTTAATTTTTCAACCTGCGCACGGTTTGCTTCCCTGGAAAGAGGAATCGTCCCTCGCGGACCTTGTGCCATGCTTCAATTTGCAATTCATATTGCGGCGCTGAATCAACTCGTCACGGTCGAGTCCATCGCCGAGGGAGTTGTGGTCGTAAACGTGTTAATTACACGCCGTAAATAAACTAACTCTCTTTCTAGCTCGTGGCGATGTGACCTTTATTATACACGAGTAGGTATTATTCATCGCCAAGTAGAGATGGAATTGAGAACTCCATCGCCCTCCTATACACCCCGATACTCCTCCCAAGAGAGCCCGCTCTGATTCGGTTGAGATCGCCTTCTGAGTGATTCGTAATGCTTAGTTAGAACCATATTAGTTTCCAGGCCTCTCAAGTCTACGCTTTCGCATTCTAGAGTACAATTTTCAATTTCATTTCTGCAATTAAACTGAGGAATTCGTATTTACACGATCCTAATTTGCATTACATCGGCAGGGCGGATGCCTTAAATTATACTCGGCAAACTAATCGAAAATCGAGCGTGAAACAAATTAGACGCTGTCTCAAAAGCACCCTCTTCTCAATGATAATTGAACATACGTGGATGCTTCTGGAGTTCCCATCTCACTCTTGATACATTTTCCTTTCCTTCGCAAGAGAAATCAGTTTATTCCTCTCAAAGCGGATGAACGTGAGCGAAATTATTTAGTTTTATTGTTAATTATGATGGAAAACACCTCAATTCTATTTCATTGAGATTTAAGATGCTTAACTGCTTCGATCCTTTTTAAACCTCACTTCCACCCTGCCTCATTTACTTGGTTATAATTGTATTCCCAACTGTTGTCGAAATTGCGGGCGTAAAATGTTCCTTAGCATGAATCAAACGGGTATATCGTTTATTTTTCAATTATATCAAAAAATAAATATTGCAGCACTTACCAATAATGAAAATTATACTACCTACGTGTAACATTTTGAAGTTCCAATGAAGTAAAAATTTCTATAAACCGAGTTTACTAAGATTAGTTTCCCCGATTCGACATCAACAAGACTAAAATAAACCTCTGTATAAAACACCATAAAATAAAATATATAATTTTAATAATAATATAAAATTCCGTCACGTATCAATCTTTATCTGGATTTCTTTGTGTGGAATAATAAGATACAAATTTATGGTTCTAACAGTGGCATACCTCTCATTAAACAAAGTTCTTATTATACAATATTTAAACCATAATATTTACGTGAATATGAGGTTTATTAATTTTAAATGGCTCGCAGTATCGCTGGACGACTAGTTAATTAAAAAATGTTTCAATTTCCAGGGCAGGGCAGTTTCACTCTCTTTTGCAGCGTGAGCATTTCAATTACGTGATTGCGATAATAGATTACGTGCGCGCATCACATTTACTCTTTTCTTTTAGATCATTTCCTGGCCGAAGCCTCTGGAACGGACCCATCACCCAGGGCAGAACGACGAAGCTTAAACACGTCATCATCCGCGGTCGTAATTCATTGATTCCCTCGAGCTGTTGGTAATGAGCCAGCCTAGCAACTCTTTCTTCATGTCGACGAAATGAATGCGCGATGACGGCGTATTAAGTGGCCATCTGCATCCGAATATAATTTTTCATGCAGTTTGCGTTGATATAGTATTTCATGGAGTAAACCCACAGTAGCTAAGATTTCCATGGACGAGGGATTCTCTTGTTTGGGATAAAAAAATTGTGTGAACAGAATTTTCTCCCAGATATTCAGTTACATAAATAGGTTTAGCTTGAGGGTGAGTAGCTTTGATTCGATGCATGGGCTTTTGCAATGACTTCTCAGTAATAAAGGCGTGTTTGCCCATTGCCCGTTGTGCTCACGTGATTCCGTCGTCAGGCATATAGGATGCGTGTATTTGTGTGCCCACAATGGCTATTCGCGTACCATGATCCCGATGTTCCTCACGTACCTACTCGGTCTTCGTTCTTTGTGCCCATCCCCTCCGTGAATGCCATTTCCCGTCCTCCTACTGCGCCTACCCCATCTCTCTTCCTCCCTTGCTTAAACAGGACGGGGCTCCTTATCAAGTGTACGCTCAATCAACCTTCGAAATCCTCATCGCCAAATCATCCAAACCGGAATTCAAGCTGCGGGAATCCCAGAAGCGTCTTAATGTTTGTTCGCTTCCGTCCCTCTTTATTCATCGTGCCCTTCCATTTTTTTTCCCGACGACTCACACCACTCCTTAAATAGATCGCTCGCTTCCATCTCGGCGGTTTGAGGGGCAACTTCAAAGTCCATTCGGGTTTCTTCAAAGTCTCTCTTGTGTGTTTAAGAAGGCGTCATGCTTTTTTATTTGGCGTCTTTAAATGATTGCAAGTTAATTGCTATCCACCTAACTATGATTCTAAAGAATAGTCGCCGGTAACCAAATGTCGGAATAAAAATTCTTCAACATTGTGCAAACACATTTTAATCGGAATGGGATTCAACCGATTTTTAAGAACTCTGAAGCGTTTTCTGAGCCAGTGACTGCACCCAAAAGGGACATATAATAACTATTGGCCAAGAACTCAAATGTAACGGCTTCATTTCAATAATTTTCTAAGGGTATCGTCCTCTTCTACTTGATTCGTTCTTGTTCGATGTGTTCCGTTATCTTTACTCAATTATTTGGATACTTTAAATACCTAATACAAAATAGAGCTCATTTTTTATGATCCTGAGATGATAAGGTATGAGTAACATCCCAATACCAAATGCATTTAATTAAATACAGGTTTTTTTAATGTTTGCGCACAATTTATTTCCTGGTTTTTTTTGCGTAGCATTAAAAATTAATTTTTGTGGGAACACACAAATTAAAACAAGTTTTTAAATCAATTTAGCTATAATGTCCATAAAATAGTGCTGAATGAATACATCTTCAAGGAAACAAAGCATAGTCTTCTATCGCATATAAGTAAGGTAAGTTGTGCCATGCATGTCTCGGATTTCAGTAATGTAAATAACGTTCTTTAATGCCTTTACAGATGTATGATTTCGTAAGGCCGTGAGCAAATATATGATTCCGTTGACACAATCTTTTCATTCACAATTCTATGCTTTTCAATTAAGTTATCATGAGCAAGATAGCAAGAGCTTGAGATCTTTTTCTACTATATTCGCACGATAGTTGGTTTTCGTTTGTACAAATTTGGAACTGGGATTTCGTAGAATTTTTCGCTGCCATTATTGTTACAGTTGAGCCTTCGGGAACGTGGAGGTGCGCTAAAAGTACCGCGCATTTGGCATTTCTCGATTTCCCATCTAACGATATGAAATTAAATTTCGAAATATTTGCCAAATTAATCTCCGCCCGTCACAATGGAGAGCGGCAGTTGCCGCAACCAGCGAGCGCTCTCCGCGTCCTCTTGTCATTCATTCTCCGGACTCGAGCCACTCCTGCCGCAATCACCCGCGACTCAAGGGGGGGACCGTCACGGCGCCAGTGCGGCACCGGAAATTTAGGCTGGCGCGCCCAACGGAGTAACTTCCGGTCCGTAACAGCCAATATAATTTGTCGTCCCCCCCGCCCCCAATCCCCTGCTCGCCTGCCATCCTCCCGGACCGGCATCCTCTCTCCACCGCGCGGGCGGGAGGTCCCCCTCGTTCCCCCCGCGTCTCCGATTTTTACACTGGTCGGATCGGCACTCGCTGCCGTTTCATTCTTGGGCTCACGGTCGATAGCATAGCTAGGGGCTCGATTAAGACGCCGGCCCTGGAAGCGTGGTGGCGAGGGAAAAAAAGCAAGGGTCGTGCTCCAACCATCAACGCAACTCAGTTTAACTAAGTTTCTATGAATCGTAATGAACTTTCCAGGACGATAATATCATTTCCTATCGCGTGCCGTGGTTCATGTTTATTTATTAGTGATTCTCCTTCTGCACTTTTTCACGAAGAAATAAAGAATGATGTCATTGGTTTAAATGGATCGGAATAGATTTGTCATTTTTGAGAAGTCAACTGAAGTTAGCTTAGGCTTGTAATTGTGTTCGTAAAACTACGAATTTAAGTTGTTTTTCCACGACGGTGCATGGAGATGAGAAAGGGTTTTGTATCGTCGCTTCGCTTCGTTGAGTCATTGTTACTATGATGGGCCTATAACAATATCTTTTATGTCAAGGTTGATAGAAACCTGTACCTTCCGATGAATTGATTACATGCGTCAATAGAAGGAGAAGACGGCCGATCGCTGAAGAATCTAAATTAGTCAAAAATGTGTGACGGATTGGAGCGAAATTTCATTAATTCAAAAATCATTCGAGTTTATCCGCAGCTATTGAAATTCTCAACCCACCAGAAAGCCACATACCGCACTTATGGTTATTCCGCATATGGCACCTATGGTTATTCCGGCGGTATTATTCCAGATCTCCCTCAAAAATTAAATTTTGTGAACACTGGCAGCGTTAATTATATTCTTGTAACTTAACTGGGCAGCTTTGTAAAAAAAAAGTTTTCACTGAAAGGGTATGAGTGATAATTTTGAATTTAAATTACTGAAAGATTTATTAGGAAAAAACCGAAAAAATTATTACCTATATAAATATTTTTTGATTGAAAGTTCCTTTATTCTTACAGGGAATGACTATCAATAGGTAGGTATCATATAAAGTTTCTGCTAAATTGAATCTTTCATTAAAATTATAGTGCTTGCCTCTCTGCATAAAAAGGTATTTATCAGCGTCGAAATGAAGTAAAACTGCATTGTAAGACAGCTATAATATTGACCCAATAATTCTTTGCATTCACATTCGAGCGACTCAAGTAATACATCTTTACCTACACAATCGAGCAAATGAACTATTTCGCATCAAGCCCGGCATTTCGCCCCGTATTCGGTATCAGTGACGCACAGGCAGCTGCCGTCATAGATGTTGGCTGCGTAAATGTTTACACGCCCAGGTTTGTGCACAGCCTCGCGATCCTCGGACCACGAGCCTCCACGCGCCCGCTGTTCGGATGATGCCCCTGCGATTGCAGTCGCCCCCCCCCCTCTTTTGCTCTCGTATTTTGCCTACCGCCCTCTTCCCCCTCCCACTTAATCACATTTTGCTCGAGTGACTCACTTCTGAAGCTCATTTAACCCAATGAGAGGAGCATTTCTCAACTGGAAGATTGAGTTTGGCATTTTTTCCATAAGGCTGATCGTAGGTCGAGATCGATATGAGCGAGTGGGTGATAACCCCGAGGATTCATTTTGGAGATGATAAGAGTGTTTGGCGAAGCCCTGGAAAAGGAGAAGGACTATTAAACGCTTTTAAACCTTAATTCTCTAGCCCATCCGTAAAATTCTTAAATCGTATGGATAACCATTTTAAACAATTTAATCAATTTTAGTGCTCCAGAGTTGGAATGGCTTTTGAATGTATTTACAAATTTAAGACAAATTCGGAGGGCAAGGGGATTGTAACCGAAACGAATCGTTTTTACACCGACTGCATTTTGTTTTAATCTATTTACCTTTGCACTTTTAAGGCCGGTACTAAGTGTTCTTATTTCGCTAATTAAATATAAAAAAGATCACAAAAATTGACTTATACCTACTAATCTAGCCATTGAGAAGGGATTAATAACATTGCATTCTAAGGGAAATATGCATAAAATTGTTTTCGCAAATGTTAAATAGTTGTATATTAGAACGTGTTACTCATTCCTTCTAAATTGTATACTTTCCACTCATCTTATAAAATAGTAGACTTTCCGCTTCTGTGTATCGGAATATAACTGTTTAGTTTCAACAGTTTGTAGTGGATCCTGTGAAGGTAATGAATATTCGGGGAGAGCAATTGATAAGCTCTACTCTATTCATGGCCAGGCTGATCCTGTGGCTGAGCGACACGAAAAAAAACACTTTGAACTCGCACGGTAGATAAGGCGCGGGTAGTTAGCCGGGTGGCATGGGAGGAACGGCCTTGTTTGCCGAGAGGAAAGCGAATCGTGGCACAAAAAAAAAGAAGGAAAAGCATGTCACTCGGGGGAGGGTGACATCCATTCAATATTCACACATACGCGCCCCCTCCCTATTCCCTGCGCTTGGGAATTGCCTCCGTTGGACGGGGCTGTGGCTGGCTGAAGAGGGGGCCAGTGGCGGGAGAGTGAGATTAAGCTTGTGGTGTTAAATGGGGGAAGACAGGGACGGGATCAATAAGTTCGTGAAGTAGAACGAGAGTAACTGATCGTTATTTACGTTCTCAGTTTTGACGCAGCCATAGGAAAACCCATAAGGTTTCATAAGCGCTTTCATTCGGAAAATATACACTGACATAAATGTTACTGCGTAAATTAAAAAAATTGAACATGAATTCTGGAATTCAAGCCTACTTGTTATGATATCAACGTCCAATGTTTGAATCTTGTCTTACGCGTGGTTTTCACTTGGTCAGACAATATTGTATTCTAATTGTTTTGTGTTTTACCAATTGCCCACGGTAAGTGACAACTGACAATCTATTTGCGAGGTGATTCATCTTAAAAAAAATCAGAGCAAGATCTTTATCATTCCAGATAATCATTGGCGAATGACTTAAAGGAAAAAATTATAAGTTCTACCATAGCGCTTACCAACCGTGTGTACCACTATGCGTTTTCGGCGAACGACATCTCTGAATACTACATTAAATTGCATTAAAC
>LYUA01001106.1:329207-340580 GCA_002093875.1 Calopteryx splendens | reverse complement strand
CTCTCCCTCTTTCTCTCTCTCTCTCTCTCTCTCTCTCTCTCTCTCTCTCTCCCCCCCTCCTCTCCTTCATATCCTCTCTTTCTCCTCTTGTCCCATCTCCTGGACCATTCTGGCGCCGACCCCTCACCCTTTCCTTTTACGCCTGAGAGATCCTCCACTCTCCACTCATCTTTACCGCTCTCCATACTTTTTTCCGTTTCCCTCCCGGCACATAAAATCTTCGAGTTATATTCGACTTTTTTATCTCTACGCGGACGGCTTCGTTCCTATTATTTGCGTCCCATTCAGAATTTTTATTTTGCGCCACCTTCTGAATCCGCCGGCCTTGACCTCCCTCCTCCATTGCCCTTCGCCGCTTGATTCATTTCCCTTCATCTCGCTCTTCCCCAAGATTTATGCATTTTTTGTCCATCGTCCTACAGTTAATCGCTTGAGCCACCTGAAGGTTTTGCGACGAGCTGTAAAACCGCAAGCATCTAAGAAAAAATCAAGAGTTAGAATTAGTGACTGTTTTATGGCCATTCAGGCAATGATGCTATTACAAAAGAACGCAAACAAGCTGACTCCAATGTAAGTTTTGTCTAAGTCTGGATTGTGTTGTTCTTAGTAGAAAAAATCTTTAATTACGGAAGTGTCTACAAAGCTTATACTCACTTGCACATGTTTATTTTGAATCAATGGGCTAGATAATACCTATGACCGTTTTACATAATGACTAAATTGCTATAAATAGACGAAGCAATCAGTTTTTAATATTGATTCCCTTTTCTCATACTTTCTTAAATAATGTATGAGTCTTTGATATTTGTTTTCAAAGCTGTGACTGCTCATAATTAGACGGACTTTGGCGATTTCTCGTTTTCCTCAATGATTACTCTACTCCAATGCGTTTCTATTGTTTCCATGAGTTTCACTCTTATATGTGAGAAACAAGAAGTTGAAATTTTAAGGACGTAAGAGTGATTCCATTTAATCAGGGTGAAATCAGGATGCTGTACAACTCCGGAAAATTGTATATCAGTAGGTGAGATCAGCTGTTGCCAGATACGTAGATGTAAATAAACTTCAGCCACCTGGTGACATGTAGAAGTAACTGTGGCGATTGTTGTTACATTCAGTGCCTTTGTGGAGCACTCATTCAACCTCGCTCCTCCTTCGGCATTCTCCCCTTTTTTTTACCGAGACTCGTCAGGCCCTTAAACGATGTGTCTCTCCTTCGTTTTTTCGGCTCTGGTTCCCCAAGCGCCCAGCCCCTCTTGTCGGCTCGGTCAAGGACTCGTACGATTTTCTCCCTCACTCACTCCCTCATTCTCCCCGCCCCGTGGCTCGTCGGACGCTCACATGGATTCTAACCCTTAAGGGTCCGGAAATCCAGTTCTTGCCTACGTTTCAGAAGTCTTAGAGTTTCCTTGTACCATCGTTTTAAATGCAAATCTTATCCTTTTAAGGGTTTTCTTGCATGTGTCACTAAAATGAGAATGGAAGAGAGTTTTCGGTGACTCCAGGTGTTTCATGTGAATAATTGCAGCTATTCTTCCCGTGATTCAGAGGATTGGGGAACTTTTAAAATGAGTCGGCCATTTCCATCGTCAACATGTGGGGCCACATTAAATAAGAATAAAACATATAAAAAGAAACTAATTCAAAATGCTCGGTGGACCCAGGCACCGTAACGCTGATAAGCGCGTGCGCTGGGAGCGGTTTAGAATGGGGAGGAGAAAAGGCGTTGAGTTGTTTATGTTATACGTTGATGGTATTTAACTAGTGGCTAAGGTTCAATATTGGCCTTTTGAAAGACTAATAAAAATTCAAGTGGGTCCGTGTGTAAGTACGTCTATTATGGAGGAGGATGGAGGCAAGTGTTTTAAAATAGAGACGGTGAAACATTCATCAATTTTTTTACCATGGGAATTGGCATGGATAGGAATGGTGACAGAGTAGATGTACTTGGTTGATGTACTATGATTATTAATGGTGAGGAATACGGAGGGTGGTAAATTCTCTAATATACGAGGAGCTCGCATAATCTCGTCTCGTAGAAAGAGGTTCAGAACTCACATTGGAGCAAATAAATTACATTTTTTTGAGAGGAAATGATGGTGGCGATATCATGGAGTGTCCGCAAAATTGTAGGAAGGTTGGAGTGGGAAAGAGTACGGGGGAGGGGGAGTGTCTTGCATCTTGGGCGCTGGCAAGGTCGTGCGGTGGGGTTGGGTTGAAGGATGGGGGAATGGGCGTCGAGGAGTTTGGTCGGAGGTGTGGATTTTTGGAGAAAGTTGTCTAGTAAGTTGTGGGATTTGCATACAAATGAACGCCAATATTATTGGAAATAGATGGCATAGGAACTTTGTTATCTATCGCGTGCTTTGAGAATTATTGGTGCATAGGTTGGTGGAATTTATTGCTATGGTCATTTTCTGGCGCGTAGAGGGAAACTGGACGAGTCTGGTAGGTTGCATCTATTGAGAATATGATTAGGGTATCCACGTGTTGATAGGGCGCCATGTGAATTAGAAATGTATTTTTGGAGATAGCTGGTTGAGTTACAAGTTTCAAGTCCGCGGTTGGAGAAGGCGTATGAAATGAATATTTTTGTGTTCGGAGGGTCGGCAGGAATTATGGAGTAGGTATAGTTGTCTGCTGGTGGGGTTAACGTGAACCGATATTCTGAATTATTTGTCGGCTATGTGTGTGCATATATGTGCCTAGGAATGTTGAGTATGCAAAAGAAATGGAGTCAGTGAAGGAATGTGTGGAGTAAGTATTTCGTGAATTTTTTGACGGAAGATTCAGCATGTAACCATATGATAAACATATCGTCAATTTATTGGATTAAATTGGGCAGCATTCTGTGATTGTTCTTCAATGTAGGCTTTCTCAAGTTGTTCCATTAAAATACTTGCGTACGATGAGTATAATTATAGTAATAAGTATATTTTTATGTTCTGGCTGAAGGCTTTGTGGGTCAGGATAAATTATGAAAGCGCTAGGAGAAAATCTCTGGAGGGTCCAGCGGATGTACAGCGACGGGGGCGGAAAATCTTTTGTCGCGTGCAATTCATGTGTACAGATATAATGCGTCGGTTGTGGCCATATGGAGAAGTTAGTTTGTTGGGATGGGGAACTTATTTGGTGTGCCCAGAAAATAGTGCGAGTCTCGAATGAAGGAAGCGAGGGTCCTAACTTACGCCTGAAGATTAAAATCTACAAATGCAGACATCCTTTCGGGGAGCAATGCTGGGGATGACGGACGGCGGCCATGCGTACTTTGCGAAGTTTCGGAAGTAGGTAGAAATGGGATGTGAGAGGCGAAGGAGGAGAGATTATATTATAGAATGTTTATTTTTCACGAGCCCTCTTTGGGTCCGTTCTTAAAGCGCTGTTAAGAGTTCATTTTTGTGTTTATTACAAGGATCAGACGGAGATCTCTCTCATCCTCCGAGAAGCACGCTTAAAACTTGTCACGACATCGAAATCACTAAAAATGATTAGGGGTCCACAAATTTGGAACAAAATTCCTCCATGTGTTGTCCAATGGGAACACTTGTACACTCATCCTAACTGAAGGGTGTGACACAGCCAAAACGTTTATGCATAGGAATTTATGTGAGTGTCCTTTTCGCCTGTTCTCTGTCTCATCAGTTTTGTCTCAATTTTTATGTGAGTAGGCCTGGATGTATTTGTGGGAATAGGTTTATGCATAAATATATTTAATTACAAGTTTTATATTTATACTTTTGCCATTTTGATGGTGTTTTAATTTAATTACCGCCTTCTCATTTTTAACCTGTCTTCGCAGTCCTCGTTCTTAAGTGATGAGTGGGAACATGAGAAGATAAAGACGGCCATTATCTGGGGGAGAAGCAGCGGGAGGCTGGTCTCTTTTATTCATTTAATTCCCTCGCCCTTCCCTCATCCCTCTGCTTCAAGAGCTGTCGCTTCGGGAGACATCTACGACAGTGCTTTTAAAACTTGGGGGCTGAAGGGTGCTCGGGCATCTCCCGCGGCTAATTTTAATTCTTCGGCGATAATCCAGCACGCCGGCAGCGGGGAACTTGCCGGAATGTTTACCTTATCTCTCATCTCTCTTCCATGGAAATGGGGAGACCACGTTTTTCATAATATTCACTGATTAAAGGTAGGGTAGGTACTCTGGTATTGTCGGTACTATCTCAATAAAAAAGGA
Source organism: Calopteryx splendens (assembly GCA_002093875.1). Lineage (NCBI taxonomy): Eukaryota > Metazoa > Arthropoda > Insecta > Odonata > Calopterygidae > Calopteryx > Calopteryx splendens. The sequence goes on along the minus strand of LYUA01001106.1, from coordinate 336,394 downwards.
ACTATAAATTTTCAATTATGAACCCTGCAGAATCAGAGTTTTATCTCGAGACTCCTTTTAAATTTTTGACGCTAACATCTTTCTATTAATGGAAATTTCATATTTCTGTAAAGCTCTCTTCTAATCTTCATTCAATGTTTCTTCTAATTTGAGAGAAATATATATTTAGATCATCTTTATGCAACTACAAAGGGACTATGATTATAATTTACGGTAGGTACCGGTCAGTTTAACGGGAATATTTAAATCTATAGCTATTTGCCGTAAATTGGAAATATTTTTGGTCAAAAGTCATCTATTCAAATTGTATTTACTTTAAGACTTTAACCACTAGAATTTTTCCATTGTAAGTGGCTCGCAAAAAAATATTCAACCTTCTCTCTGCCTCTCTCAAAATAAAACTCAAAATGATTTTATCCTGGTTATAACTATAAATAGATGAAAGCAATCTGTTTTAAATCTCCATTTCCTTTCTCGAAAAAAATTCTAAAAATAGAATCAACCTTATTTTTTTCGCCATGGGTAATTGGAATTAAACGACTTTACAGTTTGCTCGTGTCCCTTTTTTTAAAGAATAATTTTATACCAATACGTTCCCACCCTCTGATTCCTCGTTGTCCTTCAGACCTTAAGTATCAACAATTCTTTGATTATACGTCTCGTACACGTAATCCTGCGAACCACCTTTAAGACGTGTGGTAGGGGGTGAGTCTACATCACGAATGCAGTCATGATTATAATCTAACTGAATGTAAGTTACAAGCGTTTGGTTTGAGGGCAATTTTTGAAGTCAAAAGCAATTTGTGCTTAGAAACTCAGAGCGAAATGCAGAAAGTGGATCTACTTCATGGAAAACCTCTCCCCACATTAAATGGCCTTTCACTGCTTGGTAGCCGAATTTACATTTCAGAAAGGAACTATGGCTAGTTAAGCATTAAAATAGGGTGCATTTATGCATTGATTACAAAAATCAACTTTACAGATGCATGGGAACAAAACTTATTTAAGGATATATAGGATGCTTCTATGCATTTATGAAGTCATCTATTGCTTTATCTATGTATGATATATTTACTTTCAGTATCGACAGTAGTTGTCAGCCTAAACCACAAGGACACCCACTATTGGTGTGTATATTTCACTCAGTATCATGTCACGGCATTGGTTCAACAGTCTGTATCAGCAATTATCTACATATTTCACAAAAGGCAACTCAATTCTTTCACGTTATTTTTACGACCATAGATCGTGCGTTTACCTATTTATGCGTGTTTTTGGAACGTATTTAGATCTATTCTGAGAAATTGTGGAGGATATAAGATTTTGGGAATTATTCTTACCATCAATTTTCAGGGAAATACTAGGCATGAACTTTATGAACTTATTAGATCACTGTTTTCACGTATATATTTCGGGAATTTTTATGTTACGTGCTATTTATTTTTTCACAATTTCAAAGCGGGAATTGATTGCATTCCCGTCTATATTGATCCCTTTCCCTCCCTAACTCTATTTTCCTCCGATCGCACCTTCGTCTCACCTTAACTTCACTCTGCACGCGTTAAGCTCCCGTCCACTCAGTTATCCTTTCTCACCCAAACCGCCGCTCCCACTCTTACTCACGGATCGTAAAATCTGAAAATTGAAAAACTTTGAGCGAATTATATAACGCCCTCAACAGCGTATGGAGCTGAGCAAAGAGTGCTCTCTCTGATTCGGCGAGGATGGAAGTAGAATCCGTGGAATAAAATGAAGAGGGAAATAAGAGGAATTTTACTGGCGTCAGCATCACTCAGTGCAGCGTTCTTTCGGACGGCTCACAGGAAGGGGAAGTTTGAGGCCGGTCGATATGGACGCATTGTAACTTTCCTAATTGCCACCGCACCTGAAACTTTTGACGCGTGTGGGAGTCCTCGCAACTGTGTGCCTCAAGTTTCCCTTCATTAAGGTCCCATACAAAACAGATCGTTTTATGTTCTACCCTCGATATTATTTGAAAATCCCGAAGCGTAATCCAAGTTTCCAATGCATATCTTGTTTCAGTGCTGAGCAGCCCCCTAAACATCTACAAAGTGAGGTGCTCTTGGTGAATAAAAGTCCCAGCTATCTATAGAAATAATTATATGCCGATTTAAGTGAAGGTTGAAAAATATGAGTTTATTAATGTTCCTTTCTTTTGCTCCAAAACGAAATGAAAAGGGTAAAATATTTTTGCAAATAATGCTTTCAACAACCTATAGTAAAATATATACCTAATTGAATTTTTAAGGCAAAGCGTCCAACACTTCGGTATATATTTTGAGAAGGGACATTTCGCGTTACCTATGTTTGTCCGCATTTTTTCACCCCTCGCACCGTCTAAAAAAATGTGATATCTCATTTATCACTAGACAAACGATAGCAAAGAACTACTCTGCAGAAAGCTCTAACAATTTCTAGTAACATGAAATAATAAAATATGTCAAAAAAAAATAAACTTATTTCATAAAATTTTAACCTTTCGGCGTAGGCTTTAGGATTTTTTGATTCGGTTTTAAATTGAGCCCCCACTTGTATCAGGTACATTTCAGTGGTTGAATTAGACCTTTAATATTATTCACTGTTAAATCATTTTTCAAACGTTAAGAGCAGCCTTAATCACTGAGAATGAAAAAACACTGTTTTAGCAGTTGACACAAAGCTTTTAATTCTAATAACCATGCCTGCCACCTCAATGGTAAATACCTACATTATCTAATGCTATTGTCTTCATTCACTATCTTCAAGAATCAAATAACGTTCGGTCGTGCTAAAATTGGTTCATCCCACTCTTTTCTTTCGCGTTTAGCGTGGCAAAGAAATAGTAATCCCAAGGATGCGGAGCGTGAAAGAGTCTCAGTAACAACGTTAACATGGTGGGATTTCGAATTATCTGACGTTATTCCTTCAGTTCATCCTAATCGCGCGCGAGACATTTCATTATCCATCGGACCATTAAACTGCGAAGAAGTTATTCTCTCGAGCCATCGACGAAAGAAGCCCATTTCTGGCTCTTCGATCTTGTATCTCGAACATTTCAATCGACAACGGATGCCACCCGTTGTCTGTTCCGGGCGAGCGACGGCTCGGCGGGGCACCCCGCTCTTGTTATTCCGATTGAGAGAACAGCGTCGTCCAATCTGGAGGAGGGAAGTGGAAGGGGGGTTTGAGGGGAGCGGGGTTGGGGGGAGGAGGAGGAGGATTAGGGAGGGGTTCGGGATAAAGTGACGAAAATAAAAATAGTGGGCTTGGGAGTGTGCGTTGGGGCGACGAGGTGGGAGTGAGGCGGTCGGGAAAGTCTGTCAAGCTGAGGATGGAAGCACGGAGGGTGGTGTGGGGGATGTAGGTACAAACCAGCGCGGGAAGAAGTTTGAGGGCGAAGTCGAGGGGGGATATCAAGCGGAACAGGTAAAAAAGGAGCTGAGAAAAATAAATGCTACTCCATAGGCAGTTTTTGGCATTTTCGAAAGAGGAAAAGGCGATTCAACTGTTTTGGATTTTTTATTGTTTTCTTCTCGGAGGCATCAATCGATTAACTGCTGAATATCCTAGCGATCTTTCGCCTTTCGTTTTTTCCAGTGCGAGTATTCATTAATCAAGGCCCACCCTGATTTACATATTGAGACGGAAGCATGCTAGACGACATGGTCGTCGACTGACTATCTCTTCGAAGTTACGAGTAATTCTTTCTCGTACTATGGAATGCAGGTATTTTAAATTGAATTAATGGAATGGATCAATTCATCTTATAAGGTTTATAATCACAGATAGATAGACATAAATCTTTCCCTTGTTAGATATCGTTTAGATAAAATCTATGAACGAGAAAGGGCTGATTATCAGTGTGTCAAAATGATTGGGCGTTTAAAAACCATGAGGTGGGGGCTCAAGAGCAATATTTTCAAATATTTAATCACTGAAAACTATCATCTTTGGATGTAAACCTCTTAAACTCCCAATATTTTTCAACTATTGTCACTTCTGCACCCCTCAAATGTCTTCGAGGCAATAATCTTAAGGCCTACAGCCCCTACCTCTCAAAACAAACCCTAAGTGCTTGCGTGTACAGAAGCTCTCAGGGCCCACCCCTCAGCGTAGCCATCGATGATAGGTGCCTATTTCTGGTCAGCAAGCGTCCCTCCCGTCCTCTTCTACCTCGCTGCGTCCTTTCATTTCCACGGCTGTCCCTTCGTTCAAAGGGCCCCACGCCAAATGGCCCCCCCTAATAAGTCTCTCCCGCTCTTGAGCCACCACCCCAGCGTAACTCTTCCCATCCCCTTCCCGACATCCGACTTTCGTTCTTTCTTCCAACCTTTTCCCCTGGTCCGAATCGGTGTCGTGAAGCCTTTGCTAACTAATCATCTAAGGTCTAAGCCAGCAGGAAATGAAGATTCCTTCGTTACCAGTAACTAAAAAAATTCTAAATTAGTCCAAACTTAAATACATTTCTTATTCCCTTGAAAATAATCTATACCAATTTTTTCAAAATATTCCAAAAAGTAAAAAAAAAATGCTGCTCCCTGATCCTGAGTAATCTATTTCGCCAGTTTAATAATCTCACATACTTATTTGTAAGAATGACATTATTATTTGGATTAAGTGTTATGCTACCGCTTGTGTTAGTTTCAGCTCCAGTTTTTTCTTATGTAACCTTCCAACCTTGTTTCTATTTTTTTCCATGAAATTGTCAAAAAAAATGAATTACTGAACCACAAACAGTCATGATATTAAAGCGATTGAATTTTCATTGATAATTATTTCAACCATGGAACTGACAGTCCAAAGAATATTTGATGTACTTACCTATAAAAAATATGGAGATTTTGAAGGGCCGCCCATAGGCCGCATTACTACTTTCTCGGGTCAAATTGATTTAGAAATCAAGTAGGTAGGTATCAGTCATGTGATGTTGCGAATTTCGTAAATCACGGTATGGCATTTCATTGCCTCTTTGCCCATTTATTTATGTTGTCGATTCAATGGCACCTTGGTTGTCTTTAATTGATTTTAGTTGGCCCTACAAAGATTTCATTTCTGAGTTAGATATTTTGTAGACTTTTAGCTTCCAATAGAGGGTTACTTGGATGTCGCAATAAACATGCATATAAGTTCTCTGTAAAATGTTTTCTTTGTCCATTTGATTTAAATTGAAGTCATCTATAAATTAGCAATAATAATAACAATAAGATTCCCGTATTACCAGCGTTGCAAATGACCCCAGTCCTATCGTGAATCCAGACGCATGCGACCTTCACTAATGCTCTCCCTTTTCCTGCTGCTTCTTTCGGAATCACTCCATCGCGTTGACATGGTTTGCGCGAGTCGCATCTCAAGAAACTGCGTGACCTTGGACCGTCTCAAGAGTGCGGAAGGAAAAGCTTCGTGACGTCACGCCCCAGGCAATAAACGACTCCCATATACCCTTCCATTTTCCTTCCCGGGGGGAAGGATTACGAACGGGGAAACTCTTCGTCGAGTCTCACTCCACTTCGTAAATATCGTGCTTCTTTTCTTTCTTTTCCATCGGACATTCGCTCCCGCCGATGGAATTCTGAGCCATTCCCTTCAGCATTCCCGTCATCTCACGCGATCCACGGTGATGGAGTCATCCCCGGCCACCGCGTGCCGCCAAGCGAACCTGAACATTCGGGCCACTGACTTGACTCCATGAAATCTGCTCCCTCACGGAAATGTAATCTCCTATTAATCCACGTAGTTGGAGAGGGCAAAGACGGAAGCAGCGTCGGGCAGTTCGGACTCGGAAAGCGAAACGCTAAAGGAGAGATACTAGTAGAATTCTGCAGCGAGAAGAAAATCGAGATAGCAAATACAATCTTCGAGCAACACAAACGCAGAAGATACACATGGAAGATGCCAGGGGACAGAGCCAGGTGCCAAATCGACTATATCCTCGTCAGACAGAGGTACAAGAAAGTGCAAGACTTATCCCGGTGCGGATATAAATAGTGACCACAATCTCGTGGTCATGAGGAGTGGCCTAAAATACAAGAAGATAAAATGGGTTAAACACGAGCAAAGATGGAACACGAAAACTTTAGGGGAGAAGAATATCCGAGAGGGATTCGCTTCGGCAATCGACGAAAAATGGGCGACAGGAAAAGAGACGACCACTGAAGGAAGATGGAACGACTTGAAAAAAGCGATAACGGAAGAATGACACGAACGGCCTGTAAGGGAGCTGCTTCCAGAAACCCATGTATAACTACGAGAGTAATAGATCTCAGATTAAAAGAGAAAATAAGAGAATCCAAGAAATTAATTTGAGCAGTTTTTCAAACTAGAAATTAAGAAATCAAGTCATATGGGAATCAAAGGAGGCCAAGGAAGAATGGATGGAAAACTGCTGCGAATAAAAACACGAAGAAGAGGAACAACAAGACAGCATACAAGCAAGTCAAGAGGCATTTCGAAGAAAGAAAATCCAAGTTTAACAGCATCAGGGATGAAAATGGGAATATTCTTACAGAGAGGGAGACAGGAGATGGATGGTAAGGATATATCGAGGAATTATACCGAGGGGCGAAGCCTTTAGAAAACGGCTTGTTGATAGACGAGAAGAAGTGGGTACGGATGAATGAGGTCCAGCTACAATAAGATCCGAATTCGACACAGCAGTGAATGAACTCAAGAAAAATAAAGCACCTGGAGTAGACAGAATCAGCGGAAAAATTATCAAAGCCTTCGGAGCTAAATCTAAAGATACCCTGTTTGGAATAATTAGGGGTTGCTATGAAAGTGTTAGATTTACCGGAGGACTTTGTCTTGTCTCATTACACTTTGTGAAAGTGTACCTTGTGAAATACCAACTCTCCCAGAATCAAGTCACAACAATGCAAGATTAAACAAGGGTGTAACCTCTGGCCGGGCTATACATACCTACACTTGGACTACATACACTTGGAAGAATCAATAAAGGAAATACAAGAAAAGGGCATCAGAGGAATCAAATTGAACTGAGAAGAAATTAACATGCTACGTTTCGCGGATGATATCGCAGTTATAGCAGAGACACATGAAGACCTACAGACTGCCTTGAACACAATGGAGCAAGTTCTGAAGGAGTACAAATATGAGAATAAACAAGAAGAAGGCTGAAGTACTAGTATGCGGAAGAGAGAAGCTGAGTGCAGACGTCGTGCTACAAGGAG
>LYUA01001106.1:289994-308746 GCA_002093875.1 Calopteryx splendens | reverse complement strand
AAGTAGAAGAAGTATTCTCATTGGTCAACTTAAGAAAAGAGAGAGGGCTTTTAATTGGTTGATCTTAGGAGTAATAGGCCATTGTGAACGATACAAGATTTTGTACTTAAGTTATGTCTAAGTTCCGTTCTTATGTTATGTTCTTGCATTAAATGTGAACCGGCCTTTAGCCCTCCCACACTTACCTTCCCCTATTGTATTTGTTTCTTTTGTCACACTTGCTCGGGGCACGCTACTGCGAGAGTTCACCTCCACTTCAGTCCTACGCCGTTTAATGTAATCCGCAGTGGAGGGCTAATTAGTTACCAAGGGAGACGTGGAGTGGAGGAGGAGCGCAGATAGTGATAAGACAAGAAGCAAAGAAAGTAGGAACGGGTAAGATCCCAGGAAATGGTCCCTTCCCAAAGTTGGCTACTTTACTCGGTTAAAGCTCAAATATTTAAAGCCAATTTATGAGGTACTTTTCTCATTTATGTTCGTATATACATGAGAATTTTACAAGTAAATACTCACTGTGTAATCTTTCGACTTAGATATCATATTAAACATAACTTTGTAGTAATAATATGAGCAGAGGCTTATAAAAACCTAACTTGAGTATGGCATCAAATTCTAATTGTGGAATATGTCCATTCCAGATTGTGATGATACATATTTCTGCGTTCCTGTTGCCGTGTCTTTTGTCTGGGTTTCACGTAAAGAAGGAAATGGGCATGTATCAATGCAAGTGATGTACGAACGGGCGATAAATGTGCAAGATGAAAATGAAAAGAGAAAAAGTCTCACGCTCACGTATTCTCTCTCTCCGCCACATGGCTGACGTCCCTTCCTCCAACTCCACCTCCCCCTCATGGTCTCCTTCAACTTTTCCCTGTGACCCTTTAACAATCTCACCCCCTTCGCACAACTTCCTGCCCCATCTCCCCCGCCCCCAACCCTTTCTCCCTTGTCTCGGGAGGCTTCCAGCGCTCATCCCCATTGTTCGCGCTCACAAAGTGGAGGGGCTCGAGTCCTGGGCCATTACCCCCCCCCCCCNTATCCCCCCCCCTCCTCCGCTGCCGGATCCCTCGAATCGGAAGCCCGGAGCGGCCCTCCCACAATACAGTTGCACCCATGCCGCCATTCCACCACAATTCTTTCCCCCTCTCATCGACCTCCAGTCATTTTCAATCCTGATTCCTCAATCTCTCTCCGACTCCCTTTCTCTCCTCTCCCACTTTCTCTGAAGAAGCAATGGAATTGCCAATAGTTATGAAACTGATCGTGGCGTTGAGCGGCCGCTGATCCGTGAAGCGAAGTTCATGGTGAATGGGAAGATCAGCCAGCATTGAGGGGAGTATGCGCGGTCACTGTTGCGTTTCGAATGGACATAGTTAATTTTTTTATCAAATAATTTTTCAGATCAACGCCTTCTGCTCATTTTTTTAATTGGTCCTTTCTAGCGTCAAATTTCGGTGTTTGGGCACAAACGTTTTGGGGGTAGAAGGTTCGCACATCACTAGCGTTTTGTCTCATAAAAATAATTTTCCCTGCCTCATCAAGTTCTCTTCGTTAAAGGTTTAAATTACTGTCATAACTGTAGGCACACAACCATAATCGGAAATATAGTTTTTCAAAATGCCCTAAACTTCGTCATTTCTTATTCCTGATCCGAAAATAATGAAATTTTATTGCGTGTCCATTCCATTAGTTAAAAATTGCTACAGTATAGTTCTTTTCATGACATTTTCCAACTCCCTCCCCTATGAACAAATTCACTGCATCCAATACAAATACATGTACTGTCTTACGTCAGCAAGATTGCGTTTCCGAAAAATGCATGTTCAGTGGGCAGAGACCATGGAGGATAATGTGGAGTCCTCGAGTCTGAATCATCCTTCTGAAGTAGATGTAGTTTAGAGAATGCTTTTTGATTTGACTGGTTTTACATCTATTTTTATAAATGTTTGATGTAACTTAGGCCTATCTAATGATTTATGACCAAAATACACTTCTACAATTATTTCTACGAGTTATCATTTACAATTTTGGTTCCTTATTTCAAGTTTAAGTACTTTGTTTTGCATCTTTCATGTGATATTTTTTTATCAAATACACGAAATTTAAGTAAACTTCTCATCTGTTTTTGTCAACCTTACTTTGTATTAGCAGGGGAAGGATATCGCTTGATCCCATCCCGACCCGATTTAATAAAGAGAATCACATCAAATCTCATTCCATCTTCTCCTAATTATTCCTCTCCCTCTCTCACTCCGTCTTTCTTTCTTCCTGCCTCCCCTTGTGTGAGCCTCCCCTTAATTTCCTGCACGTGTCCCTTCCATCTCCCTCACCGCGTTCTCCAGCCCCACTCCTCAGCCTCTCGTCTTCCTCCCCCCCCCTCCGCGCATGCACACATACCTACACGCAATGTCTAAACCGCAAGAATCCTCCCGACTCTCTCATCTTTGCGCATACGAGATTTAATTTCATCATTCCCCGTTCATCATTCACAAGTCCCGTCTTTGACTGCTGAGACGCTATGGAAAAAATTCCATAAAATAATTATTCTCTACTTCCTTCATCCCCAACTTCGTCCTTCTATCCAAGTGTAGAGAATATTTATTAAATGAGAACTAGCCCCGCCCGACTAAAGACACACTCTCCCTCGGTACTTCACCCATTGACTTCTTCCATGCTCTATTTTAAACGTGTCTTTCTCCTTTTTTTAACCCTGCAAGCTTCGTGAGCTTCGTGCTTTTGAGTAATGCAGGTTGCTTATGCGCGGCCCACTTTTTAGAGCGTGGGGTGTCAATTTATGTCTCGCTCATTTTTTTGGGCACGTGGAACACATTTTTTCAGCACCATCACCTTAACTTCAGGATTTCACGTCCTACGAGGGGAAAACGTATCACTACTAGCTTGAGATATATATTTGATACGTTTTTTCTTGAATAATTTACTTCACAAACTTATATTAATCTTTTTTATTTTACAAAAATGTAGTATTTTCAAATCTTATACTTGATGAAAATATTTTTTTTGTTAAAGAGTATTCACATATTGGGGAAAACTCTGTCAAATCTATGAATAATCAAAATCTTGCGAAGAAAGAAGTAAAAAGAAATTATGCATCAAATTTATCACTCAAACTTCAAAATAAAACACCTGTAGTTACTCTGGAACAGATAACTGTTGTTCCTTGTGTACGAAGTATTTAAAAGAAATTGTGTTAACTGGCCTGTTTCAATCTCAATCTCACCCCATTGAAGGTGTTTTATTAAGTATTATCATGATGCTTTGCAGTTTACTGGCTTAAGACCTATTTGTCTTTTGCCGTTTGTGACCCCGTTCCTTCCAGAAATCATAACCATTACATCTATGCCACCATGATACCACCACCATAGGATTCGGGAGGACGCACGGTCAATCTTTCTGTCGGATTTCTCCAAAGTATCCGTAATCTCTCCCCCTCACCTTCATCCCTCACCATCTCATTTTCTCCACCGTTCGCCCTCTTGCCCTCAACTTCATCTCCTCCTCACACAATCCCCCTTTCTTGCAAACCGCTTATTTCATCTCCCTTTTTTCTCCTCTTTATTCGTTGATCATCACAATGGATGTGTCCAAACGTTTTCTTCATCTTTTTTTTTTTAAATACTTGTCCTACTAAGATGTCACCGAAAGGATAAATCGCCTGAAACAGAGGTGAGAAATGAATTATACATATTTGTGTGTAAAAAGGTTATCGCCACCAAAAATCAACCGTTTGTATTTTTATTCGAAATGTAATCGTTCACCGCGTCCTCTCATTAACTCGAGGTATGCGTAAAGGTTGCCGAGTCAATCCTTTCGGTTACGGGGATGATGATGTCAACATTTAGAGGAACAAGGAGTAAATTGTGAAAGTGTAAAAGTGGAAGTGAGAAAAGAGAAAAGTGTAAATTGGAAGGAGTAAAAATGTGATTTTGCAATAAAAACATGAAGATAAAATGATTTGAACGAATGACAAACGGAGAAGTGTTGCGGAAAGTTTTAGAACATATGTGTTTAATGAAAACGGTGAAAAGGAGTAACCTTGTCGAAAAAATTTTCAAGCACGATGTCTCGTGTTTGATGATGAGGAAGATTGTTGTTGAGGGTAAAGTGAATGAAAATAACTGCAGAGGAAGGCTCTTTTTGAAATGCATGAAAATAAGATGGCAGAAGTTAGAGCCGAGGAATAAAAGGGTTTTCCGGTTGAGAAGAAAGCTACGCCAAACTAATCGTAGAATTGATGGCCCATTATGGTGACGAAAATGACAATGGACATTCAGTTAAGTGAATTATCTGATATAATTCGTTGCGATAGTAATTTGCTCTTTACCAAGGGTAGCAGTTAATGACCTTAATTGGCTATTTTCGTGTCATGGTTACCGTCTCAGAGTTCCCAGTTTCCAGAGTCCCCAGAGTCCAGAGGTTTTAGTTATTGAATCCCCAGGAGTGTCCCTGCTTTGGCTGTACTCTCATTCATTACAACGGTCACCTTGTAGTGGATATGGCGAGATCATGCCGTAAATGCCTTCCTAGCGCCTTGAGAAGATTCGTAAAATTACCAGAAAAATTAAAGTTGCACTTATAATTTAAACTGCAATGTCTGCCATGCAACGTACCTCTGAAGTGAGGAATGAGTAAATACGTAGGTTGGGGGGCAAAAGAGGAGAAATGTCGTGGAAAACGACGGTTGAGAAAAAAAAAGGATTGGGATCACAATTAGATAATAAACCTGCGATCAGCGAAAGGAAATAAATAATAGATGGAAAAGTAAAAGGCGAATCAGAGGGGAAAATAATTTTTTTTAATTGATGGAAAAGGAAGCTGCAGAATGCTTTTAGAATAAGAATGGTGTACATGTTGGTATTACAATTTGCGAATTGAAACGTACTCATATAGCTATGGATTTACCGTTAATTATCTAAATAAAATGCTGGCTCACTTACCTGTTATGTGAAATCAGGACTGAATTAAAATTTAACAATTTTAGTGAGTGGAAGCGATGAAGATGTGGAATGTTCTTGTGCTTTCGCAAATTAACAAATAATTCCAGTGATTAAATGATCCGATCAATGCTTCAAAAATATGCCCATGTTAAAATATCAGGAAAAAGGCATGCTTCGTAATTATTACTAAATACACCTGTTTGCAAAAAGTCAAATCATTACGCCTGCACTAAGGTTGGCCCATTTTTTTCTATCCTTAATTACGATTTCTATCATTAATTGCTAGGATTTGAAATTTGAAACATCGCAACCTTTAATCAAGGAAGGAAAAGTGGAGCTGATAAAACCTTTCCGGCATGCTTAACGACTCCATTGCCCCGCGTGGTCACTGCTTGCAAAAGGCTTCTCTACTTTAGTCGTATTGGTAAAATGCTTAGACGTGCTGGTGGCTGGGATCGGAATTTTTTATGGCTAGTGGCTCCCGCAGCAGATGCTCCCTATCTTTCTCGGCTGCAAAATGTCGTCGATCTCTCGTCTCTTCTGCTCCCCTCCCCATTCATCTTCCCCCTCATTCCCATTGTCTTGTTCCCTCGCCCCCCCCCTACCGACACTCCCCCTCTCCCCTCTGCTTCCCTTTAATCTCTCTTTTTCGATTGCGTTTTAATTTTGATGGGGGTGGGGAGGGTCTCGGCTGTTTTTAAAGGGAGGTTGCTTCCATCTTAAACCACGTCTTGGTCACAACGCGTGCTCTCCAATGAGAGCCAGAGAAACTAATTATCAAGTGTATTTTGGTCCTTAATTTAGATGTGTTTAATCTTGCCACGCCAGAATTTGGCACTGATGTTGTTGTAGCTGAGATCCTGCAGAAATCGGAGTAAAAATATTTTAAAAGTTGTTTTCTCATAGATCTAAGCTTTTTTTGTTTCAAATTTAGCTTCCTCCCTCATTAAGTAGAATATGGTGTTGATGACATCAACTGTAAGAATAATCATAATATATTGCATTGAAAATTATTGAAGAGCCTTAATCAGTGGATCTTAATTAAAGTAAGAATAGAGGCATTATTTCGTACACAAAATTATTCTTTTTTGTTTGCCTTTCAAAACATATGTCCCTTATGTTTTTATGAGAAAAATTGTTGTTTCATGTGGTGGAAAGTATAAATACAGATAAGCATGAAATAAAGATATTTATATAAGAAGATATATATATATAAGAAAAGATATATATATATAAGAAAAATTAATAGACAATCTGGACGACATTACGAGGTGTAGAAATTATTTTTAATGTAAAAAGGCAATAATGCGTGGAAAATGTTGTATACATTCTTTCATATGAACGTTTGTTTTCAAGAACCACCCAAACCTACCTCTGCACAGTTGATTACCTACTATAGTAACAGAATTTCATTCAGTCTAATGTTCTAGGAATATACGAATTATTTTTTACCTCATTTTGGCTTAGGTGGTGGAATAATAATATTATTTATCTTCAATCAAATGAAAGAATGCTATCCTTTATTTTTCTAAATATATTGCTCATCCTTGGTGTAACCTCACGAAATTATTCAATTCTGTTTGGCACTCTTTTGAATTAACCTCGTCTCATAGAATAATGTCTAAAGCCTTCGATTTATTCCGAAATTTCAAATTCTGGAGTGAAACTCGTATATAATCCATAGGGATTACAGTCAAAGTCCATAATCATTCAGGATAATAGTACCAAATCTAGATAGAAGCTTAAATATATTTCCAATTGAAACTTCTGGTTCTGTTATTAATCATCGTAAGTAGAAATCTCAAGGATTACTAAATTTCAACACTATAAAAATAGTATCTTTTCTTTTGCTTAATTTATTTCTTTTTTCTTTATCTTCTCGCCAATTCTTTTTCTTTTTATATTCCATGTGCAGTTTTTCTCTCTGGAGACGTATTGGTTGTGTAATTTCTCTTGGGAGATATAAAACCTGTCCAGTATAATTTAATCCTACCTTCTTTCTATCTTAGGTATATATTTTTTAATGCCTTGAAACTCATACAAATAATGTTTGTTATCGGCGCGAATTTCTCATGAGGTCTTTTGATTTTTTTATTTTCGCATGTGAGCAGTTATTGGCATAATCCCTTGATTCGATTTATACAACTTTTTCATTCCGAAATTCGGTCTATTTATAAATACCAATATTCAACCTAGTTATCTCCTATAAAACCGTCATTGATATGTAGTAAAAGGAGTCCAAACAATCCGAAAGGAAATATGAGTAGCAAGAATAAACACGTCCTTAACACGCATTTAAACTAGTGCCTCAAGCAATTTTTGGGTAATTGCTGTATATACTCGAATATATCGTCACCCGAACATAACGCGGGGGTTAAATACTTGGCAGATGGAAGAGTGAAAAGGCCAAAAACTGAGTGTAAGGAGAAGGTTATAACTTTGAAAAATAATAAGAAATTTGAAGTTCTAAATTTGTCCTTAATGTATAATTATTTATTAATTAAATTAGGCTTGATAAAATCAGATTTATGACGAACGGATTTTTATTACCTATACTTATTGGTAATCACAACAAATCTAAGATAAAATATTTTATTTTAGCGTTTTAACAGGTTGTATATTTCGTTTAATAAAATGTAATCTTAGAATCCTCTAAAATATTTAGCGACCCCTCTAATTATTGTTTTAAAATCTGAACATTAAAACCTCGTGCTTTACTCGAGTATCTACGGTAGTGATAACTTTTTTGCACTACAATAGTGTTAAATGGTGTGTATTGTGTACATTTTTAATGCCTACACCATTCACCGATATTGATCGCATCATCGTGCTAAATCGTTTGTTGTTGATTTTCATGTGGTAGGATATTTTTCGTTGGAAAACATCCGTCCTACCGGAATGTCATCCCTTCCTCTCATATCATCACAACTCCCCTTGTGGTCTCACTCAGTCTTAATACAGAATTTCTGTTTCCGGTAAATTCTTTTACTGTACCCCAGTATCTAGGATATGGTAACTACACCAACTTTCGTAATCTGAAGTCCTAGTATCTAAGGTACCTACTAGGGTAAAGATTATTAGATACCCGTCTAGAAATAATTTCTTTCAGTTTGTCTTTAGGTAAATTCACTTGAAAGGATTTGATATCCTATTACGGAACCATTGCAGCTTTTTATCTAGGAGAGAAATTTTTTGCCGAATATTTTTCTCTCGACGAATTGTTGGTTAATACCATCTTAAGTCTTCTTTATTCACGGCGTTCGTAATAATTAAAGGTCGGCCTAATTCGAAAATGTTGTGAAGAAAAAACGTTTATATATGGTAATGAGAATCATGTACAGTACCTCACTTTGGGCCTGTACAAGGTTAAATAAATACCCAAAACATTTTTTCCCGGCACTTATTTCTTTTTTAATGAAAAATATATTTCCGTATGTATTCACAAAATATATATTACCATATATTTTGAGCATTATTTTTGGATACCATGGATTTTTGCATACCATGGATTTTTAATTTAAAAGAATGCAGATCAAGTAGTGAACTTTATGATTTTCATTCAGACAGAAAAAATACTATGAAATCACCGAAGTATTGGTGAAACATCGTCATCGACAATTATGGTTTTTTCCGAAGTGTACTTATTAATTTAAATTGATTAATTGAGGAAATATTTCATTTATTTGCTTTGTTTTGCAGAACTATAATGAAGACCACGTTTCTTCTACTTGAAATACAATGTATTCAATTAGTATTCAATTCAAACAATAATTCAAACAATAGAGATAAAATTTATGCTAAATGTTCATTGGGAGGGGTTGATGACAAACCTTCTACAGACTATGCACACATACAACACAAAAAATATGTTACATATGTGTTATAGATTTTTCATGAGTGGAAAAAGTTCTTCGGAATTCGCGGTGAGGAATTCTTTAGTTAAAAGCCTTTTACATTTATGTCATGTAAGAGTGAATTACTAATATTACTTAATGATTATCTACCCAGTGAGTACCTAATTTAATATTGGTAATTAATTAACATTGATAGATGATATTTATTACACTAAAATGGTTGTTTGATGCCTAGCGTCATTAGTAGTAATGTATAGTGAATTATTAATTGAAAGTATCAGTAAAAATGCCTGATTCTCTAGAAATATTTTTGAGGCAACTAAATGTTATTACTCTTGTCTCTTCACTTTCGATCTGACATATTTTGTAATGTGAATTGCAATAAAATATGTGTAACTAACTGAATAATCCCCACAGTGGATAGTTACACACGTTTTTTTACGCGTACCTTTTTGCGGATGCTACACTGGCTATAATTAGTCTCTATGTGAGAAATTTTTAATTTTACGTGCTATAAGATAGTTGCTGATGTAAAATGTGCTGTGATTAAGCACTGTGCATGATGAATAAAATGTAAAAAGATTTTTTGTTGTAATTTTTTTTCTCTGGTTAATTTTCATGTGCAGCCACGGTGAGGATCTTATCGTCACTCCATTCGCGCAGATCTTGGCAAGTCTACGAAGTGTCCGGAACAACTTCCTCTGTCTCACCAATGTGCCCTCGAACAAGTAAGGAAGCCCCAACATGGTTTATGTTAAAAATCTTGTTTGAAATTAAGAACTTAAGATTACTTCACCCTCTTTTTATTTCATCATCTTGGATGAAATTTCAAAGTATGTAAGTGTTTCTAATTTTCTTACTCCCCTATGAACATTTTTATCAGTATCTAATCTTGAAAATAACAGAACGACAAGACAACAGCATTTTAAAAATTTGGTGTAAATGCTATATTATATTTATGAAGGGTTAAATAATCATTCTTGCAGAGATAAAATCTCATTAATCTAATCATTAAAATTGAAATCCTAGTTCCTTTCATTGAAAGGTCATTTCATTTGGTTTTGAACGATGCCTTAGCGTTCTTATGTTTTTCCTTTAGTTAATAACCACAGTCTTGCTTATAAATATTTTAATTCAGTGTGAAATACTAAATTGAACAAGAATGCTAACGTATCTCTTTTGCTTTGCTAGGTCCAGGCGATCCTCCGGGGCAACTGGATCTGCAACGCCGCAAACGAGGAACCTCACGCCCGGAGGTGAGTGTTCAGTTAGTTTCAAGAGTCGCCACAGTAGTCGCTACCACTCGGGCGACTGAGTTTGAATTCATCCGCTGCCATAGCCACGCAGAGACAGGAGGCCATGGCGGGAAATGTACACAGCTCTTGGACCATTCACATTGATCCATGTATTCTAGAAACTCTTCACGCGTCCATGAAATTGTTTCACAGCTTTTGAGAGAAAGAGAAAATCATTTTTAAAATGATTATTTAATTATTTACATTTAAACTGATTCACATGAATGAAAAAAGTGATTTTTTGGTTAAATATCAAATTTTGAATTTAATCATGGAAGGCATTCATTAAAGTTAAGAGAGGCAACAGAAAATTTGAAGGATTCATTTGATAATTTTATCGCCAGTTCATAAGTCATTTTTGTATCAATTCTAGGCAAAATTAAATGAATGATATCTGCGGGTTATTTTTGCTTAGCAATCAGATATAAACAAACTAATTCCTAACTTAACTCGTCCGTATGTATACATATTTTTGATCTCAATGAACAATCATTATTTACCTTGAAAAATAATTTGTAAATATGCCGCCCTTGAGCATGGATAAGAATTCTTGCCTTAAAAGTTGTGGTGTCGCTAATTTGATTCCATTTTAGATTCAAGTGAGTTTGATCTTCCTAAGGAATTGTGAGGATT
The DNA here is from genome assembly GCA_002093875.1 of Calopteryx splendens. NCBI lineage: Eukaryota > Metazoa > Arthropoda > Insecta > Odonata > Calopterygidae > Calopteryx > Calopteryx splendens. Next base: position 298,009 of record LYUA01001106.1, on the reverse strand, counting down.
CAAATTTGTTATTATGTGTGCTTAATCCACTTACGTCTTGGAGACATTTTTCGCTGGGTACTTCTTGTGGAATACTAAGAATTCCATATATCTAAAGAAACGGAGTAGTAAATCAATTTTTGAATGAAAGAGAAACCTCCTTGATTTGGCACTTAGTTAAAACGAATTCGACCCTATCTCGAACGTAGAAATAATATCCTCCATCAATCTAAGGGAAAATAATTCCTTTTTCGCTCCACTTCGTTCTATCTGGGAAGACCACTCTTTTTGGGGGTTGCATCGGGCTAATAATGTCCTCCCGTGCGCGTAGATTAGTCACCCATTAGAATCCCTCATAGGCGTTATCACCAAATTGTACCAATATTTTTTAAAACAATTTATTCCATTGTTATTTAATGTGATTAAAATTGTTTGAAAAAATAAAGTGAATTCCGCGTTGCTCATGAGTCAACATTCAAATTAGATATAAATGTTGACGGGAGTAGACATTTTTTCCCCTCAAGTTTTGTCAATAATTTACTTTAAAATAATTAAATTAATATAACTTCGCTAAAAAAAGAGTTACTTTTTTCGAGAGAAACCATATTCTGGCGCCTGATATATTTGAAGTTTGAGAATCTTGTTTTCTTTAAACAAGATTCCCGGTTCAGGCAAATGATTTTTTCACTGTGGATTTTTCGCATATGTTTGAGAATCTTGTTTTCTTTAAATGATTTGGTAACCTTCTTTGCTAGGGACCTGCAATCGATTATAAAGTATGTGCCTCTCTCATGTTTTTGCATGTTCGTGTTTTGTTATTATTTCAACATGGATAGGGACTAACAGTCTATTAAGTGTCTAAACACTTAATTTCCTATCATTAGAAAGTTTTTCACTGCGATAAAAGTTTAACAGTACATGAAAGATATTAATACAATACAAAATTTGAATTATGTAAGTGGAAGTCAATTGAGATTAAAACTCTCTTTTTTCAAATCTTTTTTCAGTTTCATTTCATGAATGTATGATCTCTTTTTCCCTTTTCCATGGTCATTTTATGTAGTTAACCCCTAAGGTAAAATTAATGTAATTAAAAAAAAATTATTTTATTTTATTGTGAGTGTGGGCCTGATTGTAGCAGCATAAAGTATTATGGATTATTTAATGTTGCTAGTTCTTATTGTTTCAAGGAACTTTTCTGCGTTACTTTATTAATATTACACCATGGAACTTTAAATTTAACCTTTTATGATCAACCTTTAATTCCTACTTATAATGTTAATATTTCTAACTGGAAAGTATAGATTTCACTTACATGAACTCAATTATAAGTATTTCTGAAAATGTTATACTCAGGTTTTATTTTAATTATTGATTAATTATTTCGTTTCATAAATGTGGTTACTCCTTGTTTCACACCTCCTTTTATTTAATATCTTGCAGATGACGCTTATGTCAAGCTGTCATTGGAAACAATGGAAGAGCTTGATTGGTGCTTGGATCAGCTGGAGACCATTCAGACTCACCGATCTGTATCTGACATGGCCTCTCTCAAGGTAGGGATAGAATTTTTCTTATCTTGGTATTTTCTCTAAAACCCATGGATGAATTGAGACATTTTTTTAAACTCCAAAATTAATGTTGTCAATGGTTTTCAGTTTTCACACATATTCAGCAAACGACTTATGTGAAGAACACAAATCATAATATATCATAATGATATGATATGATATGATATCATATGATAATAAATCATTATGATTTGATGAATAGATTACCTATGTTTTATCTGATTCATGTTCAGATTTCAAAAAAGAATTATTTTCCTCCTGTCTACAGCTTTATTCTACAATATATTTAAGTAGCGCCAATAATATCATATGCCCTGAAATTGTTTACACTTCCAAGACTTCTCAGGTTCCTTGTCTCTACATATACTTAAACCGACCGTTACTGGTTCTTATTACTACAGTTTGGGAAGTCAATATTATAGCCCCCTAGCTCCGAAACTCTAATATTTTCTTTTTTATGGACAGGGATACTCATATTGTCATAACGAAGGTTCCTAACTATCCACATTCCTCACAAATGGTAAAAATAAGGTCATAAATAACTCTTTCTTCCAGTTCTTCTATAAAGATATAATTAAATCTGCGCGTTGGTTATCTATTTAAATTATCTATTTTAAATAGTATATACCCATATTTCCTGAACCTTTATCTTCAGTTTTACTACTCTTGATTCCCAAGTATACTCATTATATTTCCATTCCCTTTTTTATCTAAACTTAAAATGTCTTTACGTATTCTATTCACCTCATGTGGATCTTTTCCAATATTTCCTTCATTTTATGATGTATCTCATATATCGGATATCGTTTTAGTTTTTTTGTCCTGAAATTTGTTTCATCTTCTATTATATCACACCCATTTCTCCCCAATTATATAGTTTTTTCCTTATCACAACTTTTTGCTATACATTTCCTTCGTACTATTATTTAACAGATATTGAGTCACTGCTAATTCCTACCCCGACACCGAATCGTTTGCATTTGTTTTCGTCCTTTATCAGTCTTTCTAGCTAACTACAGTCTTGAAATATATGAGTTCTTATTTCTTTGTTTTATACAATACTAATATTTACTCCAGTTTTACTTATTAAAAAAAACTCTTCATCTTTCCCGTACTGGTTCTTATATCCCCTTATATTAATTTCCAATTTTATCAACTGGCTCCAACATTTCACAGGCATCAAAATTTCATATTTACTTGTATTTTCGGAATTATTTCGAAACTAATAATCTGCAATCCGATTATTCATGAAATCACGGTAATACGTCCAAATTAATGAGGTTGTTTCTGCAGTTAATTTCGTCTATCCACCGTATTATCTAATGTGCAATTGTTTTGGATATTCCTCTCCATGCATACCTTTGCATGCGATAAGTTTTAACCAGGTGTTTGTATTAAAACATTTCTCTTGCACAACTCTTTCTCCCACGGATATTTCCTTTTCCTGCACTCCAATCGCTACTAAACCCCAAAGCTTTCCTCCACCACCACTTTCACATTTGTCATCATTATCTAATATTTTTTTCATACTTGAGCGATGTCAAATGAATCCCAAACCGACATTATATACTTCTCACTTCTTCAAGCATGCTACTATCTATCGAAGTGTACACCGCGGTTACAACTAAAGCTTTTAATTTGCTTTGATATTTACTGCCAATATGCTACCCCCAAACATGTTCTGATTTAAGACTCTCCTCACCATTTTTTTCTTCATTTTGCTACTAATCCTGAGTTGAATGTTCTTCACGTTATGAACTACTCCCGAATTATTGGTTCATTTGTACCCGCCGTGTTACTTATTACTTCTCCCAAACTCAAGAGATTATTAATTCAATTATATATTTTTTTATTTCCATTGTCTATAATCACCTCTGTCCTCAAGTTAGTGCAAACATTCCATGTAACTGTGATGACAAATGCGTGATTTTATGCCATATTTTCTACTCCTGAGAATTGGATGAGCAAGAATGTCGCATGTTGACGTTTGAGTATGTTTCCTTCTCGCCACTGCTAGGTACTATACCCGTTAAAGTAAGACGAATTTCTTATTTTCTATAATTCATTTCCATCATATTGTTCCTAAAAAATTAGGTGGTTTTCCTTTGCCTTCCTGAATATAGCACGAATAGCACGTTGACATTGCATTACTTTGGTGGCCAACCCACAGGTGTCGGCCGCCTTTGCTATCACCTCATTAAAAAGCTTAAATTAGACATTAATTCGTTTGAATTTTATTCTTTGATCTTTCTGGCAGCGTTGATCCTGTCATAAGAGATATAGGTAGAGCTAATTGGAACGCCCTAAACCTCTAAGTCACTCTATATAGTAAGAGAAAATATCATTGAATTATGATATTTTCTATATATATATTATTATTCATTCATGAAACTATTAACATACAAATGTTGCACTCATAAAATTGATACTTGATATACCGCTGTATCTCAGTATGATTACTGTGGATATGAGGTAAAACTTTTTCCTAATCACATCTAGAACTACTTTCTAAAAAAATTAATTATTTATAGCTAACCATCTGAGTACAGTTTTTAAGGTCAATTTATTCATATAATTAATTAAAAATTCAATTATTTCATCCATAGTTTACGATTGGAACTCTTTTTTAATATCGAGATGACCAGCGTTGTATTCTAAAATTCTCGCTAGTAGGTAAGTGAGCTTGACTGGCCATAGAAAAAGTTCAGAGGATCTAATGATAATGAAATAATTTTCTCACTTCGTAAAAAATTTTCAACGATCATCACTAAATTGAGCACCAAGAGGTGTTTAACATCCAATTCGCGAATTTTAGAATTCATAGGACAAATTGCATTGTCTTTATCACGTCGAAATCCTCCCGAAGCACACCCTCGGGTTTATGCTACCCGCAATGCGTGCATGTATTGCAGGTTTGTCGTACTTTACGGGAGTTATCTTTCGGGAGTGTTTCTTGAGAGGCGGCAAATGGAGTTTTCCCTGAAAGCCTTGTGTTCGTGGAGCCAGCTAGACTAGCATCGCCGTTTATCTTTCAAACCTCTCCACCCTCATACCCCCATCCAATCCTCACAGCCGTGTTATTCCCCACCCCTTCCCCAGTCGAACACACCCACCCTCTCGATCCGTTCCCCTGTCCTTCCCCCGGGCCATCGGAAGGGACCACCTCCCTATCGCCCTCCTCACCCTCGCCACTAATCCCACCCAAAACCCCTCCGATAAAAACCCTCTAATATCCATCCCTGTCCCTCACGGAGGCATCTCGGAATCGCTTTAACCGTAACGTACCCTTTCCTAAAGGAATCCTTTTATTCCCCTTGTTGAACCGATTCATTCCGAAATCTCCTTTTCACTCGAATTTCCTCCTACAGTTTCCAATTTATGAGAGGCTTCTCCTCTTCCGACCAGGCTCGTGTTTTTTTTATCGTAGTTTGCTTTTCCGTGAAACGCAGTTGGACGTCCCCGGGCTCAACTGCTCAGCCGATCCGTGGGAGGGAAATGAGTGAGTGTTGAGACCGTAAGAAATGGAATGTAAACTCTCAGTCGATGTCCCTCGTGTGTTCAACGAGCTAGAAGACTCCGGTCCCACATTCCCTGAAAGCGGGAAGGGCAGAGAGCGCAAAATTAGAAGCGGAAGGAGTGGTGAGAGCGGGTGGGGGCGAATGAAGTATTGTCCACGGCTAGCCAGCTCCTACACTTGGAGCGAAATTCTTGGAGGGGCGTCGCCTAGTCGCTGGGAAGGGTCCAAATGTGGCGCAGAATTCTTCTTAACGGAAAGCCGTAATTTTCTTTTTCTCGCGGGGCATGAATTCATCTCCGCTGTTCCCATAAATCTCAAACATTATTGCTTTCAGGATGACATTTTGGCGAGGTCTTTCGTGCGTTTTCTCAGAACTTTGTTTTTCCGTCACTGCGTGTCCATTGCACACCATATTACTCCGGCACATATTAATTTATGCAACAATTATTACTTAGATTATGTACACTTTAATTTGAATAATACATATAAGAAGTATATTTAGTCTTCATGTTTAGTTACGTTTGGAATAAATTATCTATCTTTCCTGAAATAACCTAATATCTGGCTTTTTTGACTTTGCTTAGTTAAAAAGGGAAATGCGAGAAGAATAGGTACGTGTATTTTGATTAACTAATACTCTGAATTTGAGAATTATGAAGTAGAGTTGGCAGAGCATGATTACGAATTTTCTGGAACAATAATATAAATGTTTAGAACTATTCAAATATATTTGTCAACAGAATAAAACTTAAGCATTTAACGAACCGGACAACACATATACATTCAATAGATTATTGTAAATTGTATTAATATTTTTTTTTCTCTACAGAAATAATTATTTATTATGTTACTGTTAATGATTCACTTAATTGAAATCATGCACATAACCTAACCATTTTTAAATTTCTTCACAGACTCCATTATACCAGACAAATAAGTATTAAATGATCAGCACAAAATTTAATCCATAACAGTTCCTTATAGGTAATTCATAATAAGTTATTGTTAATAAATAAAAAATGGCACCTAGATATTAAAAAAAACAAAACGTGTGCAATTTCAGATTTTGAAGTTATTATAGAGTATGAAAGCACTTCGAAAATGAAAATTTGTACTAAATTTGATGATTATTTAATATTCTCAATGTAAAGGAATTTTGATGGTACTTATTGCATCGTAGTAAGTATTTAACATGCCTCAGTGAAAAGGGAATAATTTTCTGCATACTTCATATAAAACATGATAATTGTCTATATAGTTCTCCATATCAGTAATACAACATTTTTATTCGTTTTTTTTGCTAAAAGTAGTCACTTGACAGTAAGAATTAGTGAAATTGGAGGAATATTTTAAGGAATGGTCTTTCCTTGAAGCCATTTGGAAAACTCTCTTAGAGATCTGTTGTGAAGCCCTGGTTTGCACCTTGTGGTCCTGCGATGACCATTTAAATGCCGTTGGTCGGTTTCCCAGTACCATCTCCAGGTCTATCATTGTGAGTTACTTTAAGCAATTACTTTAGCCCCTATTTAACTTCCTCACGCTCGACATCCTCCTTTCGTTCCAAGAGGCCCCTTATCTGCCGCAGTCCACAAACCCCCTCCGCTTCCCTCCCGCTTTGCTCATCTCATTTGCACTTCCCCGCCCGCCAGCTTATCTGCAGTACAGCTTCTTTCATTACCATGGTGAAAAAGTTCCAATTCATCCGGAATTCTCCAAGAAAACTCATTTAGGAGGTTCCAGAACTAGGACGCATTTCACGAAACTCGGGGTCTGTTGTGAAATTTCTTAAGAAACTCCTCCCGATCTCACTCTCTCTGCTCAAATCACTCCGCGTCATGCATTGTTCCCCCTCGTATATTAGGTGAGAACGAAAGAGATGACCTCCCATCTGTTTACGTAAAGGTGGAGCCACTCCTCTGTCTCTTTCTCTCACTTCTGTGAGCTATCGGATGTGTGTGGGCGGCCGGGTTATCGGCTACCTCCCCTTCCGGGCAGGTGGACTAATCCTCCTCGGAAATTGGCGTGGCCCCCCTCCCTCCGCCGTCGGGTGGGTTTGTCATTCGGCAATCGAGGCACGCCCGCCGCACGTGCGCCTCGCTCCTTTCGGTGGTGCCCGCTACGTGATCGCCCGCTCATCAGCAAGCACCGGCTGACGTCAGGGGTCGGATTATCCGCGAGAAGACGAAAGAGGGGCGGCCGGCTTCTCCCACCGCCGCTGGTGGAGGCTTGGTTTCTCCCGACGGCAGCTTCGAGGACGTCACTTCAGGGCAAACAAGGAGGGTCATCTACGTGATGCAGCTGGGCGCGGAATTCCCCGCTGTCTCACGATGTTTACAATTGGTAGGGACTCAGGGGACGGATATCATATTGACGATTTTTCCGGCCTGTTCTAAAGTTCACTTAGGACGTCATTCATATTGGTTTGCGGTGTGATAAATTTATCCTTTGATTGTAAATTGAAGTTGTTTTTTTATCGGAGGGAATTTTCCAAAGGCTGCCTTGAACTTGTCCCCGCAGTAAAATTGAATATAGAAAAAACCGGGATAAAATACAGACCGGAGAAGCCTAGTTGTTGGTGTCCAAGTCCTTTACCTTAATTTCTTGGATTAACGTCGTTATATCAATTCCTAGCTCTGCACTTCATACCTCTCGTATGTTTGATTTTTCTCCTCTTCCTAAATAATTATTTTATTAACCTGGCTCATATTAAACTCATATTGATGCATACATTCACAGTTTTTTCTTTAAGAACTCCTATAGTTTCTCCTCAAGGACTAACTTTTCTTTTCTCTGTCGTATATTTTATGAAATTGTTCATGAGAGTGAACACGAATCACGAATCTGTGATCTGAGGATTAAAATAATTCGATTTAATATAATATCCATAACATTGAACACTGTATGGAGGATTATATGAGCGCATTCCTTACGTAGTTACAAATATATGT
>LYUA01001106.1:190009-202636 GCA_002093875.1 Calopteryx splendens | reverse complement strand
CCACCCCCCCCCGCCCCCCCCATGCCGCATGGGCTTCTTCCCGCACGGATTCCCGCCACCGCCGCGATGACGGGTGCCCGAGGAGGGCTCGCTCCGTAAGCGGGGTCGCGTCCTCCCGTGAGGGGGGAGGACCACCGCCTCCTCTCGAGTGGGCGTCGTGACATACCGTCCGCGGTGGTGAGCCGAGTCGGGAGGCTGGGGAGGTCTCGGCCGTGATGTGGAGACCCGGGAGGGGGAGACTCGAGTCCAGAGAGGAGGGAACGGCGTAACTCGGTCGGCCGGGGGAGGAGGGTGAGATGGGATGACGTGAGCGGCGCTTGGCTCTCTTCTTCTTCTTCTGGTGCGGCTGCTTCTCCTCCTCGGAATTCCACTCCGCGAGCGCGACCGTCATCGACGAAACCCGACTTATGTGGGCGTGTGCGCCTGCCGCGTCCCTTCCGTGTGTGTGTGGAGAGAGTGGGAGACGAAATCGTCGACGCGTCTTCGAAAGAGATTCCTGCATCAGATGCGACCGGCCCGGTCTTATTCACTGTCGCAGCTGATTCTTCTGGGAACTGGATTTGCGTCCGGATCTCTCCGTTCGGAGCCTTCTACGGCGTCGCGGAGCGAGTCCACCGCCTGCACTCCCTCTCAGCTTCATCGCCCTCCCTTCCCCACGCTCCACCTCTGCAGTCCCTCTTCCCGTCCGTAGGCGGCCGAGGCCGACTCCCTCGAGGCAGGGGGGTGTAGTCGCCGCGGAACGCCATCCTTCCAACCCCGGCGAAGGAATCGAGTGGGGCGGCGAAGAGAAGAGAGAGAGGGAAGGATCTTCCTGCCGATCTCATCTCCATCCCGACTCCTTCTCCCTCTTTAAATTTGGGCGCATCGACGGATCCAAGTCACGTGCCCGAAGGGGGGCGGGGAGGGCGGGGAGTATCACCGTTACTGCTCCGAAGGGAGGGGGGTGAGGAGGGAGGATAGGGAGGGGGAGGAATGCGAGGGGGAGAGGGATAAGCAGGACGCCCCTCTCCGTCGTCTCCGCTGCCGAGGGTGTATTTTCTTTTGCGACGGAGTGACCGGCGAGTGGCATAGCAAACGAGCCGGGCCTTGGGAAAGAGTGGGTGGGGCCGACCGCGATGGAATCCACGGGGGGGAGAGTGGTCGTGGGGGCGAGTGGGCGGCTCGGGTGAGAGGAGAGGGACAGTCTCGATGATCGTCTTCTGGAACCACGACGTCGTCCGCGCCACGACGGAGGTTCCCAACACCCCGCCGTGACCTTAAAAAAATACACATACAATTCTTGCGAATGAATGCGCTTCCCCAAGTGACGCGAGGGAAATCGATTGCGTGCACGAGAAAGGAGAAGGATCGGCGGCATGCTCTTCCGAGGAACGACCCGGGAGGAGTCTTCCCTTTTTCTGGACGGCGTCGATCGAGTGGGCGGTCACTCCGTCGTCGCCCCTGATTTGGTTCCTACACCCTCGATCACGGATCCGTTTTCCCTCCCCGTGTAACCGGTGGACGGCCGCGAGAGAGGGAGGAGAGGAGGAGGGAAACCCGGCCGCGCGTCGGGGGCTTAAGAGGCTCGCTCGACGGACGCGTGGACTGGGCGACCCCGTGACTCGGTGGCGCAGTGTTGGCGTCGGCACCCGAGAGGGTCGGGGAGGATAGAAGGTAGTGCGGAGGGCGAGCGGAGCGCGTGACGCTTTTTCACGGAGTGGATGAATTAAAGATCTCGGCGCAACGACGCGATTGGCCCACGCCGCGGCCGAGCATCCGCTCGCAAAAGGCGCGAGCTGAAACAAACCTTCCCGCCGCGAAGTTTTCAGCCGGCGAGCGTGTGTGCGATATGCGCTGAAATTGACGCCCACGTGCGCGTGGCGCCGAGTTTGTTTTCATGCGTGGATCGTGCCCTGCTGCCTCAAGGACGCGTGTTGTCTTTAAGGGCTCCGCGGGAGGAATGGATTCCAAGGGCGTCTCGTCCCCCTCCGGAGGCACGCCATGCGAGGCTCGTCGGGACGCCGCCCGGCGGATGAGGAGGAGCGGCACGTGGGGAAGGCGTCCGCCCTGTGACTGACAATCGTGTGCTAATCAATTTCCCGTCCGGAGGAATCCCTGGTCTTTCTTCTCCGCGAAAGAAATTATCCCACGCCCAAGGTCACTTTCAAGTGGCAATGATTTGACATGACATTTCAGTGGCGCCAAGTAACTGTATTTGAACCCACGTCCAATCAAGGTGCTATCTTTGTCTCTGGCGTTCACCTGTCTCTTTTCGTGTTACGTTGAAACCAGTCTGAGCGCCTTGGTCCTTCGTTTTTGTCGTCCATGCCGCTCCAGCCCCTGCACGCTTCGAAGCTTCCCCTTCCCCAGCGATCGCGTTTGCAACAAGAGGGACCCCAGGCGCGTGAGTGGTCATCTTGTCTCGGGCGATTTTATTTGTTTTTTAGAAAGGAGTGCCAACGGTGATCATCGTGTGCGAGAGGGATCGGGTGTCGGGTGGGAGAGAAATTTTGCTGCAGCCCGGAACAGAGGTTGACGACCTCTTCTCTACCCGAGGTGACCTTGTCGGCTCCGGACAGGGTTGAGGAGAGAGGGAGAGCTTAGGTGCGCGGAGATGGGAAGGGTTTAGGGTTCAAGAGAGCGACGGTGGTGGTGAGACAACATCAGCGGGGATGGAATAGCGTGTGTGCAGTAGCGGAATCGCTCGGATTTCGTGCACGGTTGCATTCTGAGGTGACCGAGGAACGCAAAAGGAAGAGACAATAACCGGGTGAGATCGGACTAAGAACAAACTCGGAGGAAATACTGATAAAGAATAGACGCTCTAATTTATCACACAGGTGACGTCCAGTTAGTTACAAATTTACTGGAATAAGGAACTGGATAATACGTCAAAGAGAAGCGGGACCGAGAACTTTTAATTTTTCAGGAGAAAGCATCGTGATATTCTTTTCGGTGGAAAGCACCGGGGGGATATCGAAGTAAAATATTTTTACGGGTATCTACACATTCATCCTGTGTTCATGTTCAGTGTGTCTTCATCGTCATCATCATCGTCGTCCGTTTCGTATAACTGCGTTCTCATTTTGAAGGGAAAGCCGTCGTGACAGACGGACAGCGGGGAGTTTCTCGTCCAAGGGAGATGAGAGTAAGAGGGACGGGGGTGAGGGAATGGTTGGGAAGCTGTTGTCCGAGGGGAGGATGAATGAGTGAAGGAGTATTTTTTTGTGCTGTGCCCTTTGTTTCCCCTGTGTTGTGTGTGTGTGTGTTCGGTGCGACGTTGTCGGAGTGCGTGTGTGCGTGCCGAGTTAGGGAGAGTGCTAGGAGGTTGTGAGGTGGAGGGAGTGAGGAAAGACTACTTATAAATCTGCAGGCACACACGTGAATTGAGAAGGAGGCGGAGTTGATCGCGGGGGGCACAGGGGGGGGCGATGCCTCCACACGACCCCTGCAGCATCCAGGGTTCGACCCCGATGCCACAACTGCAGCACCACGCGCCCATCGCCATGTCATTCTTCCTGCGTTTCCTCCGCAAGAGGAAGGTGAGAGAGAGGGAGAGTGAGAGGGATATGCATCGCCATTGGAGGCATCTGTGTAGTGCATGCATTCGTATTCCTTTACCCAGTGTAGGCCCTTATCCATAGCCTCGCTTCGCTTTGAATATCGGAAGGCGAATATCAAATTGTGATAAAATTGAAAGTAGTCGAGCACAAGTCAATATCATATCTTTTAACTCTTCATGGCAATTTTCACCTTCTCTATTTATCTTTTAAAGTTTCTAGGTCCATTTATTAATCTTTTTGGACTTCTCTACAATAAACTGATTTCAATAGAGTTGAACTCGCGTGAAATTCTCCGGTCCGAACTTCACCTAAGTTTTTCCGATTGAACGAAATTTCCACCCTTGTCTATAGGTCATACATGCTTGGTTGTACTTTTTCCCAATTATAGTAACAATAGAATCACAGAGATGTTTCATTTACTCTGTCGTTGAAATTCATGAGAACCATTGTTCTGGTATTTCTAATATTATTACAGATTCCTTCGTCTGACGCTACAACGTGTTAATTTAAATATTGTTATTACTATTCCTCATTTGGAGACGGTTTCATTTGTAAAGTTTTTAACATGATTTTGACTAGTTACTCTTCTCATTCAGATGCATATCTACTTAAATGCCATTTTCAATATCGTATTTAAAAGAGTCTCTACGGGGCCCGAGATATAAGCTCCTTACGCTATAAGTTGTGTGAAATTTTACTTGCATTAAATATGAGAAATATCAATTGATTTTTTATAAAATCATGATATTTTCATTATATACGGTGAAATGTATTCAAAATTTAAAAAAAGAATGCAACACTTACTAGAAGAAGTTATTATTTCAACCACCAAACAACCTTATGTAATCATTTAGTCACAAATTGTACTTCAAATTATTTCTTTAAATGATGAAGATAAAGATGTTTAAAAAATATAATACCTTCTTCCCACAAAACCCTCCATTATTTCGTGTAATACCACTCGTGAATAGATATCGGGCTCGATTTATGCATTTCACTAGACATGCGTTTGCTTGGGTTGCGCACATAATATAATTGGCATTCATTTCCTCTGGCATGGATCTGGTCCAATTTCTATCACACCGCATTATAAAATTCTCCGCATTCAACGAGTCTATTCTCGACCTCCGTCTCTTTTCTTCTTTAGAAATATCCGAGTTGGCTCATCTTTTGATGACATATTTGAGCAAAAGCATATTGGTGACATCCAAAGTATACCCCATTTGGTTGCTATTAAAATCAAAATTTATTAATCAATGTTCCCCTAGCTAATAGTGGTTTCAGATATCGCTCATGAGAAGGAAGTTATCTACGAAATGAACTAATCAGTTTTTCAAACTTCTTAATTATACACTTAGAAAAATCGGAGACCCAGGTTTAAAAAGGTTTAGATTTTGCTCCATCCAGTTAGCATTTCTCTTAGTATTCAATTTCTGGTATTTAATTCTTCTACCCATTCACTCTACGAAAAAAGAACGTTTCATTGTTTTAAGCTAGCTTAATAAAAGACGATATACAGCATCACCATGGTCCGTGCTATCTTTTAGATTAAAGCGATTTTTAACCGACAAACTTTGATAAAAACATTGTTACCTCAGTAAAATTAAATTTTTAGGAAATGCATACTTAAAGTTAGCGATATTAAACCAATACTCAAAAAGATTCAAACTTATTTTCTGAAAATTTACTAGGTTTTTTACAATTTAGCTTCACCGTTTCTTTAACAAATCTAATATGACAAACTATTTCCTTTATTCTGGTAAAGGATTTATAAGGCATATGTTGTAATTAATGTAGTGCCACATTCTAACGGCAGAGTACATTGCATAAGTATGACTTATTGAATTTGTGAATTAAGTCATTACTAGAACGAGATCTGATATTCAGTTTCACAGCTGCAATTTGAATCAGCACACTGAATGATTTTGCAGACAGCTCATTTCAATGAGTCGGTATTTGTTTTCCTATCCGCTGTGTCATTGAATAGGGTCCATCCCCTATTTTTATAATTCTTCAATGCTCTCATCCATTTGATGGTAATTCCAAATGTTTATCGCTTTGACTACTTGACTACCTGAATTACGTGACCACCACGAAAGCAGGAAAGGAATTCAGATTAACATTTTTTAACCTTAGTTCTCCTCACAACTAGCTTCCCAACATTTTAATGTTAACACTCAATTCGTGCACCAGGATATATTTGATTAGACGTCAAACTAATTATTTTATGAATAAAAAACCTGCTAGAGCGCCTAAGCAGAATTTAAAATAAATAATCCTCTTAGGTTCTATGTTAATTAAACAAAAATGTCTATTTTTTTCGGTTGGAAGTATTAGCTTTGGTAGAAGTAAAGCTACTTTGGTTGATACATACGGTGATAGAAATGAAGCAATTATGTAGTTATATTTTATCAGTATTTCATAAAAGGTGTTGAAGCTAGTGAAAATTATAGCACAAATGTAAGCAAGTTCACACTGCATCAAACATTCATTAATTTTTGATTAATTATGAGCCACTGATATCAGTAGCTACTGCATATGATGAAGATATATCACTTAACATCAACTCCATTGCAGGGATTAGATTTTCTTACAATTTCTATCATTCGTTTTACCAACTTCCTTCATTCTGGACAGCGATACCTTGTTTCTAATTTCTAATAGACTTTGTGTATAAATGCTTTAAACCCTTAAAAAATATTACATTTTATAAGGGATTTTAACTGCATAGATAGACGATACAAAAATTTATTTTGCGCCTAAATATTTTCATTTGTTTGGCAATATTTCCTACGCATTGAAATGCATTTTCAAGAAAGGTTTTTAATGTTTCTTAATAATCGCTCAAGAAGGTTTGAATGATTTACGGCAGAATTTCAGCATCAGGTGATTGAGAGCATTGACAGATTCGAGCATCAAGTAACGCAAAAAGTCGTCTTTTTTTCGCAAGCGCTTTACATATTTTTTGTCTACACTAGAAAGAATGGCCATGCTTTTGAAGTATTGCGAACTGAATTATTTGCATTTTAAATGTTATTTTTCAATGATTACTGAGTAAAAAATATTTTGAGCATGAAATGCAAATATATATAATGGAAATGAGTCAGGCTAAATAGTATCCTATGTAATTATACTGCTGATAAAATACTGCATCATAACGAGTGAAATTAAAATTGATTGATTGATCTGGGTGTATGGCATAAGAAATAAATTTATAAATGATTAAAAGCTATTTTCTTATTCCACGCAGTACAATTAATGGGACAGCCACGTTTCAACGCTTCTGCGTTTTCTCCAACTACCTTGAATGAACGATAATATATCTGGAATAAAGAGTAGATTCTCTTCTTTTATTCATTTAGCGCTCTATTTAGCAAATGAGTAAACCAATTAGCGATCCTTTAGTTCATAACTCATCTTTCTAGATGTATCTACTAATCAGAATAAATACTGATTAATCATGCTACTTATGCAAGGATAGAAGTAAATTACGATTTTGCATTATAGTGTAAGATGCAGTAAAACATGAAATGAGCTCCTACGGCTTTTAATATGTAAAAAGTATTAAAGTCTCCTTAGGCCGTAAATAATTTGTTACGGCCAAATTATTTACGGCCTAAGGAGACTTTAATACTTTTTACATAAGATGCAGTAAATATCGGAAATGAAATACGTAGATTTAAGTATATCCAGATGCATACGAGTGTGTGCACACCTACATACCCCTCACTCCGTTTTATTTCAGCGTATGCTAAGTCAAGGCTGATTTTATGTTAATCCAGGAAACCTACTCCGTTATACTAATTCCTTCTATACTACTCTACTCTTGAATAATTCTTTTGCCTCTGTCTTAAATGGATCTGTCTTCTTTTGCCTTGGTGAAATGGATCCATATTTTCATATGTCTCCCCCCTATTTATCCTCACTTTATAACGCACCTCTAGTACAATTTACCCACTGCACTTACTCAACAATTGTGATTATCCATACAAACTCGAGTTTTGCTATCATCCAATAATGAGGGGATGATGAATATTTCTATATGTTGCTATTGTTTCTGCTTTATACAAATATTTGTATTTTACTTAGCGTACTTCCAACAGCATTTCTGTCGGCATTCACACACCTTTGAATCTCTTTATTTATCTTATCATCTTTCGCATAAAATTCTTCCAAGTTACACAAAACAATATATTTGTTAATTTTTTCACCATTTACACTCACTCTCCAATTATTCTTCCCATTTTCTTTATCAAATATATCTACTTTCGTTTTAGATGCATTTACGTTAATTTTACAAAGTCGTAATAAAAATTATCCTTGGAGTTCACCAAGTTATTTTCATTTCCGTATGTCTATCAATTTCAGCGACATCACACCCATTGCTCGTTGTTTCAAGCACATGCAGCACATCAATTCGTCTCGTAATCATTAAATTATCCACTTTTTCGTTTTTTCGTGCACACTTGTCAAATTCCAGATACCAATAGTTCATGTCACATCGCCATTGTATTAAATTGCCTTTGCCATCTATCAAGGCCTTGTAATTCCGCTGGCTTACTTTCACTATTCTAGACGAAGTAGTTTCTTGTAAATTGGTAATTTGCTTTACCGTACTTTATAGAACGTTTTTTTGTCTTACCTTCCGATACATGAAAAGGGATTGCCTAGAAAGTGCTAGTTACCGGAAAGGCGACTGACGGCTGGTCATTCGTGAGATTAGAAATAGGTTAAGAATTTTATAGATGTCAGATATTCGGGAAACGAGGAACCTTCGGAAATAAATCCGAAGTCGGAATTGGCCTCATCTGAACAAAAGGTTAGAGCTCACGATTTAACTTCTTTCCGACGGATGTACTACTTCGCTTAGCTTGCTACATATTATTTAGGTAGAGATAGGAATGCACCAAAATAATCGCCACCCCTGGGATTCAAACCTGCTTTCTCACGTTTGAAAGCCGCCACACTAAACCAATTCCAGTTGGGGGAAAGCCATATTAAGACTAAGAAAGATGAAAACCAAGAATATCAATAAATGCATGAAAGGACTTCTGTGCTACATTTATATTGATTCCCTGTTTTTTTAAATATAATATGATTTTTTGTTGCTTAGGAATAATTTAGTATATACTAGTTGAAGATATCTAATACGAAAATATTATTTATAGATAGTTATTTTCTAAGTCACTTATAAAATTATAGAATGCTGTACGTAGTGATACATTGAAAGGAAAAGTAAAGAACTATCGTAGCCTGTGCTGTTGTCATGTAAGTTTTAAAAAAACAAACTAAATTAATAAAATGGAAGGCAATTGAATCATTCTTAAGACTTACTTTGAAGTCTTGATTTGCTTTTGCTCAGGGAACTAATTAACCTCAATAATGAAACAGTTAATGTGGGAAACCAAAGACAGTAATAAGCATCATTCGGTTTGGATTTTGTATTCTCTGCATCCTTATCTATGTAATACACATTTTTACCTCTATTAGGATTTTGAACTCTCTTCAGTGTGTGAAGTGTAAATTTTGTAAATAAAGTGTATTTCGCTTCCTTTAATTCATAAAGTAACCCGGGAGGAATGTGTAGGTTCAGTACTAATTTGCTATATTTTTATTTTCTTTTTAGATTCAAGCTTCGTAGAAAATATTTAACCCTAATTCTATGTAATGCTTTTTTAAGGGTTTTAGATTTAAGATTACTTAAATTATGTAAATTGGTAAACTCTCAAGTTTTTCTTTGAACTTTTAACTAAAGCATATATGCAGGGTATAAACAAATACACTTGTATTTTCGTTTATCTGTGTGAACTAAGGATTTCATGATCAACAATTACTTTTTCAAATCTTAGCATTTAGCTGCTCTTTACTCTGAATTCTTCTCAGCTTACCTATTTTTTTCCCCAAACTGTTTAAGTATAGATATCTCAATACATACAAACTTGTTTTTTTCTCTTTTTCCGTTACACAATGCATGAAACAAGGATTATGTTTTATTACATTTCGCTGGGTGTAAGGGATTATTAATGTGTAGTTCTACTTAAAAATATAATTAATAAATGCACATGTATGTTACCTTGCCAAGAAGACAAATTGATCTAGATATGTAGGCATTCATCGCATAATATCACTTTAAAGAATGCGCCCTTTTCTCTATGCACGCTACGCGTATATAACTTAGGTCAATGTGAGCTTCACACGTAATTAAATTTTTACCTTGGAGAGCTATAGCTATATATACATTAATTTAGTTGAATTAAAATTTATAAATTTTAGCGTGGTAAACTAATAATTTTCAATTTAAGGGCCGAATAATTTCAATTACTAGAAAGGCAACGTTTAATGACAAAAAATGAATTTTAATTGGAATTCACAGTATTCCAATAAAGCAATAGGTCGTTTAAAGTTGTCAAATTTAATCAGAGGTAAATTCCGTCACACACAAAAAAGTAGGTTTTTTTTAAACAAACTCATAGTTAACTGAGCAGGTGTCAGTAGATGCCTTACTTGATAGTTTTAGGGCTACGATAAAAGGATAAGCCTATTAGAAAATTCAATCTTTGGAAGCTGATGCTTAAATTAATTTATTTTGAACATTAAAAATAAAAATAGCTACAATATACCATTTACGAATGAACGGAGTAATTTTTCTTAAATGTCGGTAATCTCCCAAAAACTTTGAACACACACACTTTTTAATTGCTGTGTGTTTAAATTATAAGGGAGGGGATTAGCGATTTAATTTTACAAAAATAGCTTGTATTAGCATATGATATTAATTTTATTTTTCAATGTAATATGTGCATTATTTGGCCTGCGAAAATTTTATATGACTCCGGGAATAAGTTTTTACTGCGTTTTCTAAGTCTATGTGCATCTTTACGTTGTCTTAGAATAAAAACGGTGAGTTCTATTGGTCCCTGAACCAAAATAAATTTTTATTTAAAGTTTCTTGCTTAGCATATAGTTTGTTCTATTAAAATAAAAGCATAAACATTGCACCATCACATGACTGTGTAAACGAAGAAAGTTTCACTAATAGTTAAATTGTCCTCTCCGATTAGAAAGGGGAGTGTTGACAGTAAATAGAGCATTGGGCTTTACATTGAGCATTGGGCATTGGGCATTTACATTGAGCATTGAGCATTGGGCATGGCTCTATCTGAAGGACTCGGATTTGATTCCAGCTTATGCCTCTAAGCACCGTCTTCTCCTTCAATCTGTGTAATTCTTCGGATACCCGGTTTTTCTGGGAAACCACAGGCAACTCAGTGTGTCACTAATGTGTGAAATTCACACGCTGTTGAGCTTAGAATTGGGTGAGCTCTACTCTCACTAATCAAACCAACCTTCACGTTGATTACTGGGGTAATCCAATTAAAAAAAGTGGGAGTGAGCTTCACCTTTTTTTCCCATACAATTTTCGTTTGTTGCTGTATAAACTATATTTGTCTTAACCATTTTTGAGGAAATAGAAGGGTGATTATAACAGGAAGCAATTCAAAAAGTGGAAGTTAGAGTGGGATAATTTAATCATATATCCATATCTATTTCTTAGGGATAAAATGCCGATTAAATAGTCCAAGGTATTATATCCGAAACTATGTGCATTTGGAATGGAGGAAATATCAGTTAATCCAAAGCCAATGGACACAGTAAAAATGGGTAGGTTTCTCACCACACTTTGTGTTAACTAAAAGCGAGTTGAGGCAAGTGGAAGAGAGTTCTAAGTTAAATTGTCGTTAAATTCTTTATAATTTCTTTTATCAATACTAAAAAGTAAAAATTTTAAAACGGTTATAATAATAATTTTTATTCACAAGAAAAAATAACATGGTCTCCCCTAGAGTGTAATGCCACCCGCGAAACACGTATGTAGTGTGTGTCACCCTCTATCCAGGGTTGAATGATTGTTTTATTGTCGCTAAGATGTTACTGAACGAGTGTAAAGATTATCTACGAGTTAGATGAAACTCAAAATCAGGTGAAAATTAAGTTATTAGATAGCGATGGTATTAACGCGGAAAATATTTTGAAAAAGTGTATTGTAAAATGTAAGCGGTGTATTGTGAAATAGCATTAACTGCCACAGCATCGCTTGTATTGAAGACAACAAAAATATTTTAATCCGTGTATTGATTAATATTGGATATTAACGAATACCTATATAAAATCATTAAGAGAGTTCTGAGGTAATTAGTTGAATTAGATGGAATTTAGATATTCTAATGGAATGTAAAAACAATATAAATTTTAAACGTATTTAATCAAATTCAAATGTTAGATTTAAACCAGAGTTGTATAAATCGTGTCAAAATTCTCTCTGTTCTCGTAAATAAAAATATAAAATAGGTGAAATGTAATCACTAGGAAAGTCGCATGAATTCGTTTTAAAAAAAACAATAGTTATGTATTTTCTGTTCAATAGTTATGTATATATAATTCCTGTAATTAATTCAAGAAATGTCTCATGCTACCTAATGTATTTTGATGCTTATCTTTAGAGGTAATGATATTCATGTATAATTTTACCTTTCCTTTTATTTTCCCTTCTATTATGTTCGAAACAACTATTTTCCTTTTCACTGTGTGCCTAATCCTTCTCGTTCTTCCTTTGCTTTCAGTTATCCATATTTCCACATTCCTTCCTCCTCATCTGAGAAATACTTTTTCCCTGCTTTATCTTTCCAGTTCATCTTCATTTAATCTTTGAAAACAAAATTTTAATTTTAAAAATCAATATAAATAATCCCAAAATTGGCTATTACGAATTCCTCTAATTTTTCCTGTCGATGTATGCATTGTTTTTAGTTATTAATGTTTAAATTTCATAATAAACACAAAAAAATATTTTTTTTTACAATTTTTGCCTAGTCAATCTATTTCAATCAAGGCAATTTCTCTTGTACCTGTATCTAATTCAAATTAGATATATTTTTCAATCACTTTTTCACATGTTTTTCTTTGAAATACTGTTGAATAATTTTTGGAACACTTTTACGTTTATCTGATGAAGTGGTCCTTAATTATCTTCGTACTCGTGTAACTTTTCAAGTTTGTTTTGCATCGATCTCAAATATAACTATTA
>LYUA01001106.1:149890-160609 GCA_002093875.1 Calopteryx splendens | reverse complement strand
ATTTTGATACATCTACTTCGAATTAGTGGCGCCGTTTCGTTCTGTTAATCCCGGCATTAAGCAAATTTACCAGTACCACAGCACCAATCTTAATAGAGCTCTGTAGTCATCTGCGCAATGGAAACAAAAAACGCTGAAAATGCATTTGGCGCGGCTTCACCACTCACTATAAAGCTTTTCAACGTACATAATGCGGCTTTTCCTGAAGAAATACTCGAGCTCTGATAACCACATCGTCCGATAGCCCAGACCTCATTGCGGGTGCACCACAAAGTCGTTGTGTGCACGGAGCGAAACGCTCCCCACCAATGGCACAAATTTCCGCTTAAGTACCGAACCATCCCGATGCTTTGCGTGAATTACGGACCATACAATACCGTGCGTTTGACTTGTCTAGCTTCTCTAACAGATGTTTCTAAAGGCATTAATCCTTCGCAATTCCGGAATCCGTCGCTACAGTTAGTATCAACTGCAAAATATTTACGTGAAAATGGAAGTCATCGACGCAGTTAAATCCCATTAAATTGCGTTAATCGGTGCCATTCAGTCCTCTAATTTAGCAAAAAACTAACCTTATCCCTTTTAATTGCTTCTTGTGGTCGCGATGTGTGGTGCGTGCAAACTGTTGAATATTGGCGATTTTCAATTTGCGCATCCAGGAGATTCTAATTCAATTGGCTAGACCAAGGTGATTGAATACAAATTTATATCATTTTACAGGAGACGGTAAGAAGAGTTATATAGAGTTATCTTGAGAGTGAAAGTGCCGCCATGCTGTTATAGGTACTCATTTTACTACCATACAAGAAGTTTTGGATCGCAGAAAATCTTTAAATAAAATGACATCAACAACCGTGTCAAAACTGATAGCATTCTAGTTTTTTTTAATTTTGATTTGCGAGTACATGTTGTCTGCTAGTTGATTTTGTTTGCTTGCTTGCTTTTACTTTGATTGCGTATCACCCACGTGATTGCGTATCACCCATGTTTCGTTATCCAGAAGAAGGATATCGTCGGATATTTATTCAGGTAGATTCAGGTTTCAATTACATCGACTTCTAGGAAGATAAGGGAATGTCTATTCCTCGAAGTCAAAATAAAAACATATGTCCCTTCGTTTTATTTGCTCCGCTCGTTATCGCCCGCCTCCTTCTCTCCCTCCCTCTCTCTCGTATATGTTCCCGAAGAAACCTTCCGACATTTCGAAATTAGTCCAGGGAGGGTCCAATATCTGTTCGCTTTTGACAACTTTGTTCCAAAATTGAGGCAATCTTTCTTAAGGCTTCCGTTTCATTTCACCAGGTGAGAAAATTGATGCTCACTAATCAAACCCCCCTTTGGAGGCAATATTTGTTGCTGAAATCATTATGCCTTGGTCCATGGTCATGCCAAAATTTCATTTTCCGAATCCGATTGTGCCGTCGAGAGTTGTATGATGTAAATAGTAGTATCTTTGTCTTCCTGTTTCTTAAATTTCGAGGTTATGTCCTAGCGTATATTAATTCAATTTGGGAAAAGCCCTTGAAAATCTCTCTCTCATGCTAAACACAACATCCATCAAAATATATTTTCTAAATATATTTATAACCCTTAAAATGAATGTTTTTATGAATTTCTCAAGAAAAGTTAAATGAATTAAACGGTTCAAAGAGATGTTTCATTAGGGATATCTATATTATAGGATATTTAGCGAAATATCGTGTGGCACCAATGGATCAAACACGCTACTCTAAAAGGAGGGATATAAAGGATCTATCATTTGATTTACATTGTCCTCGTTTAGCATTTGTGCACTCTTTTTCTGCATGCATTAATAATTTTAAAAATGAATATGTGTGTGGCATTGTAACCGCTATTCCACGGAAGCAGGTATTAATGCGGCAATTAATAGTGCGAACGGTCTTTGAAGATTCGTAAGTGGATTTCATGAACGAGAGTTAGCAACAGTTGAAATCCTCATAATTCTAATGACGCTTCTAAAGTAAGCAAAAATAGTTTTTACATATTTATATCGCCAATCCTAAAAATTGTATCTGGCGTATAGTGCGTAAACATGAATGCGTTTTCCATGTTCAACAATTTAATCAAATATCACTTTCAAAATAAATTAACCAACTATCGAGACAAGAAATTATCTCTTATTCTATCTCTAAATAGTGATTAAAACATTTGGTATTGACCTTAACATCTTGGATTGCAAATTATTGTCAAGTTGGACTGATCGATAAGTGATTTATTAGGGTGGAGTGGTTGGTACACGATAGCTCATATTAAAAAGGGCTTAGCTACTGCATATATCTTAGTTACTAAAAATCTTATAAATATAGTAGAAAGTTTGTATATGTGTGTGTGCATGTTTACCAATACTCGAGAATCAAAAGCTGCACATGTTTCAAACATTTATGATTATTATATGTCTTCCCTACGCACAAAGTAGGCTACTTTTTATGTACCCTATGGTTCCCGGTTCGACTCCAGACGATTCAATGGGTTCTCCTAAGAAATATACCTATGTTTAGTTCATTTTCATTGCATACAGGATTTATTTCATCTGCAAAATTGAATTAAATAGAATCATTGTATGAACTCGACAAAATTACCATACTAAAAGGAATACAATTAATTAAGAGTCTTATTATTATCCTTGAATATGGATTCGGTTAAAAATCGCGAGGACGATGATAAAATATTACGGCTTCTAGTGATTTTTTTACATTTTCAATAATCCGTCACTTGGCTACCAATAGGATTGGTGAAATCGCCTCTCATTAGGTCACATGGGGAAATAGGCCCATAAGAAATCAGTCAGAAAATTTGTTAATTTAATTACTATCAGTATGGAAATGTAACCATACAGTTAAGATTGAATTGGAAAAACTATCTGCAAGTCATCAAAAAATTGGTATTTCTCCATTATGAAACATGACAACATCAATTTCTGATACGATTTTTTATTTCCAATTTGAACATTTACATATCATTGTTTGGCTTTTTCTATACCTATGGATATTTACCATTTCGATGTAAATACAACAGTGATTTCTCCTTTCCTTGGTTTTCTTCCACTCCGCTATAAATCTAATAACTTAATGTTATATTATACTTCGGTTATCGTCCTGGGAAATCACAGACGGTACAAGGAAAGGAACTGGCCTCCAGTACCCTGATGTGTAAATTTCACTCGCCGTTGGGCTTGGTACTGGGTGAGCTCTACCTTCACCAGCCAAACGGACATTCGGGTCGCTTACTGTGATTTTTACACTGTGCCATGTTGTTAATAGCAGCTATTGTGTCACCATTATTTAGTTGTTAATTACTTAACGTTACAAAGTATGACTGAGTTGATAGCAGTTTACAGGTTGGTGTAACCAATTACCCTTAAACATTTCAGTCGCGTCCGCCGCCATCTCAGACGTTCACATTTTGTTGTAGCTGGTGGAGTGGTCGTTCCTTCATTTTCTGGTGAAATATGTGTGCTGTTTCTATTCTTATTTTATTCTTCGATTAGTTTGCATCCGTTTAAATAATTCATCACGTCTGGTATTTGTCTGTATTCTTATTTTCTTTATTTAATTTTTGCTTCTTGTTTCAGTTATTCCTCTATGTTCATTGCTCCTGCTCTTTGTTTTTACATTACGCTGAAGGTTTTCTTTTTGCTTGAATTTTTCATTTATTTTCCTTGCTATGTTTTCACTTAGTATGAAGAACTACGATAAGACATGAGATCTTAGATTCTCATCTTTAAAAGGCAGGACTACTAGGTATAGTATTACTTACCTATGTCTTTCCCGTTGACATTCAACGGATAATTCTTCTAGTATATAATATAAACTGATCTAAATTAGATGTACGAATTTATTCCCGCAGTGTGGAAATAGTTTGTGAGTCCTTGATGAACTTTGGTAAAATTGTAGAAACAATATGAAAAGTTCTTTAAAAAATAGTTATATTACGAATAATAATAATTGTTAATAAATATGTTCCTTCCCTATTTTTGCCTCATAATCCTCCGTAGGCGTCGCACTTGATGAACATTGTAATGCTCCCGCAACAGTGATTTCCTGTAATGATATTATCTCTTAGGGGAAAGTTATCATACATTAGATACCTACCAAGGTTAGAAATAACACTATTATCTAATTTGAATTTTTAAATCAATGTCTTCCCTATTACCTATATTTTAGTGTGTGTCACAAACGGCTCCAAGTTTATATATCACGGGTTGCTTTACAGCAATATCTTAGATGAAAAGTTAAAATACAAGTTTAGTCTGAAGAAAGACGGAGTTTTAATAAAATATTAAATGCCCGGTGTGCACGTTTATGACCACATTTTTTTCTCCACTTGTGACCTTTTCTCATTTAGTATTTCGAATGATTATATCTTACTGCTCTTATTCAATACTCATATTCATTAGTTCCCTTGCCCATTCCTACGTTTCCAATCGCACTTAGGAACAACTATTTTGGTAGCAAGAGCATTTGCAACTTCTTTAAAATGTTTTTATCCAAGTCTCGAGTGTATAAAATGAAAGTATTTATATCAGCGGTAGGTATATCTCTATTCCATGACACCTTTCATATTTGGATGAGATTAAAGATAATGCCCGTGTTTGTTTTATCTGACGGAAATGTTACTGTTTCTCTGTTTCCTCGAGTTATCTCAGGTTTCACTGACACGGGAAGAATACTTGGGGACTTTCCACTCTGCCATTCGTTCAACTCGTTGAACCACTGAAAAAGACACGTGTTCGTACGTAAATAAATTAACGTGGTTTGAGTGTTAACGTTGCGCTTGAATTCTTTATAAGGAGCGTTTAGAGTCCAGAGGGCGTTTGATTGTGTTATGCATCAATCCAATTTTTTCGATAAATCTGTATAAAAACAGATAGCGAAGAATTTATTGCATAGAGTTTCATTGATTTCCATCTTTGTATATTTCATTTCGTTTGCGAAAATATATGAAGAATGTATTTAAGTAGTATCATTCTATTATAGATAATAACCACAGTTTTTGAACACCTTTTATGTCATTTTTGATAATTAATGAATTATAATCGTATTTTCCGTCGAGTTAGTGAGATTGTACCGAGGAATGGAACGAGCGCAACTTATAAAATTAAATTGGGACTCTCAGATAAGAATTCTCGCATTGAATTCTCCAGCAAGTACTTGATTTAGAATTTCGTGAATAAGAATATTGCCACAATAATGTTCGTGGGAGTAACTTTTCGTCATTTTACACAGTCTAACACTCGCCAAGTGTGCATTAAATGAGCCCAGATAACATACTTTTACCGGACGCATTGTAACAAATCCAATGAAAAAAAAACGTTTTCTTCCAAATTTCCAAGTTCCGAAATTTTACAGGGTGAGAATGACGATGGACAAATTCAAGCGTTCAAACCTGGCAAACTCCGAAAGGGGCGGCACCACTCGGTTTCTCGTCCCCCCCCCTCTTAAGGTGTTCCCAGGATTGATGTATTTCTTTTCCGCGATCGTAAACTTACCTTAAAGGATGGTCCTCCAAAACAGGGATAAATATTTAGTCTATGCTTCAATCCTCGTAACGGGTCTCGTCTGAAGAAGTTCGATTTACGTTCGCTTTAACATTTGTCTTTATGGTGCTCAACACGTGACCCATTTGAGTAAATCGATCGGGTAGGTTTTCGCGTTCATGAAACGTATTGGCGAGCCTGTAAACTACTTCCTCTCTCCTAACTTTCCCTACGCGTAGAAGAATCTTCAGTTTATCCGTATGTTTCATTGGAAGCTTAGCATACATAAATAATTCAACAAAGCCTTTGGTAGAATTACTTAGAACCTGCATTTCTTTTGCATTTGATTTGGAAGCCCATCTGATTGCCCTACTATCCCCTTTTTCTCCAGCGTTCGCATGTAACACTGCTTCAAAATAAGCATCGCACATGCTTCGAACGCACGCAGAACTTCGTCTTTTACTTTTTACTATGAATTGTACATTACATTTATCTAGTGCTAAATTTGTCTTTTATTATTTGCACAGACTTTGTGAGGTTTTTTATTTTGTGTACAGTATTCATCTATTATATTTTATACATAAAGTCGCGTTAGTACTCTTGCGTGCCTGGAGTTGATATTGACTCATATCTACCTCTCCTTTCACTTCGAAAATGATTCACACCACAAGGACGCACAAAAGTTGGTATATCGTCATATTTTGAATGACTAACTAATTTTACTGTCAATTCCCTCTTGCGTGATATCCTGAATACCCCTGGGGCTTCAGGCATTGGGTCAGCAGGGTGAAGCCCCAAAATAATAGTCACCGGGAAAACCGAAATCAACCCATTCGTGTCCATTCTGTTCCATATTCCAACCCTTATTAGTAACTACTGTTCTATTTCCACGGTTTTTAATCATCTTCTTGCATTTGCTCTCTCTTCTACCTCGCACCCTGTCTCTTCCACTTGGCAACTCCAATGAATTTCAGCTTATTGCCTTTTTCTTCATTCCATTATTAGCGACTCCGTTCCCCCTAGTGGGCGTGTCCTTGTGTTTAATTTCTCCGTTACCCGCTGTTTATCTATAAATAATTGCAATTTTTTCAATTCTATTATTTCATTCATAGTATTTTATGCCGGTTTTTCCAGCTTCAGCTGTTATCGTGCTAATTATATTCAGCGGGAAACTATATGTATTTTGTTTTTACTCATAACTTTCGCGAACTTTCAGTGTATTTTTCCTCTAATGATGGATTTTTGAGGGTCACCCTGCACCGCATTCTTCTGCCGTGGGTTTTTTGTGTGTGTATGTCGTGACTGCGCTTCCCCTTTCTTCAACTGATGATACTGGTATGCAGATGGCTAACCTCCTTAAAATCTTTACATGCTCTTGGAAATATCAACGTTATTGCATCCAGTTTCCAACCACAGCAATCGCCCTGACTTTGGTTTGATCGGCGTGGGTAGCACTCACCTAGTGCCGAGCCCTACGGCGTGTCAAATTCTCGCAACGAGTAAGTTTCCCAGGAACATCTGGTAGCCATAAGAAGAGCACAGTTTTGGAAAGATGAGGGTGTCCAGAGTAACGGGGATTTGAGCCTTGACTCTGCGGTAGTGGAACGACCTACCTAGTAGAATCCCATGCCCCATCATGCCCAATCACCATGACCAAACAATAAAACCTGTGATACCTCTGTAATATCTATTATTCATATTTTTGAGCCCTAGAGCATTCATATAACTCGTATCGTAATACAAAGATTGGTGACTGAATCCCAAAACCCAATCATCACAGCTTCCTCCAGCTGGCAATCCTACATTATTCTCATTACATGTTAATCCCTAGTTCCCCAATGATAACTCATAATTGAATCTCCTAATTTATCGTAAGTACATTGCCTATGGTCTTCTTTTTGTGAGTTTATCTTCACCTTTAATTTTCACTTCACTCTTTACAATTTATTTATTTCTCACGGTATTTCCAATCCATTTATAAGTACTTGCCTTACTTTCCAATAGTGAACTATATTATTTTCATCTCCGACAGTTTCTGTCAACCGCCTCAGTCTCCATTCGGTCTATTGATTTTTATCCGAAGCCCCTCTCCAGCATAATGATGCTATAACTTGTTTTCATTGGCCAACTTTCGCAGTTGAACTTTTCTTTGGTCAATATAGTACCAATTCCATAAATTAGCACCCACGTAATATATAGGTTTTCTCACAGTACTTTTTTTGTTTTCAGGCTTAGTTGATTTCATCACATTAATGGTTTGAAGGCCATATATAATAATTATTTCCTCCAAATAAAAACCCACAACTTTTACAGTATTTTTGCAGTCCACTCAAATAACGCTCAAGTAGTTGCGCCATGCTTTCCCAAAAATCATGGGTTTTCAAGAGTCTAATGAATGCTTCAACGCTTAATTTTTGCTTTGTATTTTCTGTTAGTTAAAATTTTAAAATGCTCATGTTACATCGATAAATAATTTGTGGAAAATGGGTTATTAAATTTGGTCATGCATTTTTTTGGATCTTAGTCTCGGAAGAGATTAGGCGACGCCTGTCACGAAATATAGCTGCGAAAGACACCGCTGAAACTTTAATAAATTATTTGCATTTTAGCAGTAACTTATTACCTTCCTAAAGCCTTTTTTTCAATGCCTCAGTTCAGGATCATTCATTATTTATTGAATAAGAATTGCATATTTCAGAACCCTACCGTTCAGACCACACTCTCCCTCTCCCCACTCTTGAGTCTCTATGCCTTTTCAGCAAGGAAAAAAATCAACGGAATGAAATACCGCTTTCTAAGAATTATCTGCAGCCCTTACACTTTTTTGTGAATATTTTCCAAAGTTTTTATAAGGAAATGAAACTTAAGTCGTATTTCACTTCCTAAGTGTGGCGACAATTCTTTTTCCACTTCAAAAAAAGTTTGTAAAAGTTCAAGATCGAAATTTATTCTCCCAAAAATGAAACTTTATTCTGGGAAAGGACGTTTTATTATTTCGTCCACGCTTATTTTACTTACTGATGCAGTTTATCTTGGTTTTGACCAAGAAAGATTTATTTTCCTTTGTTTCCCAAAGACATTCACTGGTAATGGAAAGTTAAATAGACGTCTTCATTCGCAATGAAACTTGAGATCCTCATCATTGAAACGTGACTGAGTAAAGAACATAAAGAGAAAGTTTACCCCATTCGTGAAAAACTGTTACAAAAGAGCACACAGCATCACTCGGGTACTACATAATCTGGAATGGGAAGCCCCCGTTGACTCACACTCAGAGTTAGATTATACCATTGCGCCAAAGGTATCATTTGTAATATTATATTTGCAATTTCGAGGAGATAAGCCAGGCCTCACATTAAGCCGAGCTCTACAGAACAGATAACAGAGAATAAGATGGCGAGTTCAATTGCCGAACAGATGGAATCAAGGGTTCGTTCTTGCCTCACACAGTTCTCGGCAGCAGCAAAGAAAGAAGGAAGCAAAAATTAAATCGTAAATCCCCTTTGAAACCTCTTCCTCTTCTTCTCCTCTCCCGTGAAACTCTTCCTTCCTTACTATGGAGCGTCGATAATGCGCTCCTTTCATTCGTGTCAGGCATAAAATAAAATATCGTGCATTTTAGAGTGCGATAACGCTGTGTAATGCAGAATGTGCTCCACAAAGGTAACTGTAAACATAATTTATGAATCCTTGTCAAAATGTCAAATCTCTGTCCGCTCACCCTACTGACATGGTCAGTTTGTCGCTCTTATCTGGCGGAGGTGAACAAAGGGTCCTCGCGCATGCGCCATGTCAAGTTTTGTTTTTCGGTGCGGGAATGTCCAACGGGAGAGCTCGTCATCGTGCTCCGATGGGAATTATCACTTTGACATTATTCCGTCCAAACCTCGGGATGTCTGCGAGAGTGACGTGGAGCGCTCATTCCCTTGGTTCGTGTGTTTTCCCCGTGACTTCGGAAGTTAGAGTGAGGCAGCGATTCATTTTCCCGCCTCTCGCCCAGCGAGACACCATTCATCGGAGTGACAATCGAAGGTGTAGCGGCCCATCGCTGGGAAAAGAATGAAACGAGGCATTTTTTATCGCTTTAGGTAGGGCGGGTTTCTTAGTTTTGTCTCGCCTCCGTCTATCGTGCTAGGAACGGAATTATCATCGTGAAGCGTCAACGGTTTAAGTAATTAGCGCCCGTGGGATGCAGATGCCATTTGCCTTAGGGATAAGTGAACCTAGTGATGACGTCGTGTAAATATTATTTATTTCGAGTTATTCGTGTTTTTAATTTCTCCTTGACCTACTCGCCATTATAACCAACTTCAGACAAACGAGATGATTTTTCCGCACGCTCATCGAAGCTCAAATCTTTGAGTGGACCGCGGATTCGATTCTTCCCTCGACTCTGAATGTATCAGCATGATTAGGGTACTTTCCACACCTCACACTAATTGTTTGTTTGGCAATGACTTAAATGAAGGCCATCAAAGTTTTATGCGATTTTTCTATGAGAAAAACTTTATTATTAGTGAATCGCAACTCAAATTTCCTGGATTCATTTTTCCGTTGCATAGCAAAGCCGATAACGGTAATAACACTCAAAACTACTTTTTAGAGAGAATCCGCTGTGTATTTTCTTCGGCTGGCGGTGTCAGTAATCCACTTATTGGGGTATATGGAAGTCTTTTCTCTTTTCCGAATCACAGAGGCATATCAGTTATTAACAACGAAAGGTATTTGTAAATTTTTCTAAAATTTTTCTCTAGTACTTGTATTGGCTGAATGGCCGCGAGAAATCAACTCTAGTAATTTACGCCTTCCCTCCAGCCTGCCTCACCTGCTTCTTCATCATCCATTTTTTTTTCGACGTTTACTTCTTAAGAGATCATTCCGTACCCCCCCCTCCCCACCCCCCCACGAGGTTCTGTCGTCATCAAGTACTCTCACCACAAACATCCCTCCCCACCCCCGTCCACCCTCACCCCCCGAACCTTCTCCACCCGGCTACGTCACACGGTGCCACCCGGAGAGTGTCGCCCCTCCTCTCCTCCCTTCCCCGTCCTCCCCCTGCCCATTCAGGGCCCTCCGCCGACTCTTCGTGAGCTGCTCTAATGCCGTGTACCGACTGGGACGGTGGCCTCCCGCGTCACCCGAACTGTTAATAGGAGAACCCAAATCGATTCGAGGGGGGCCCCGGAGTGCTTTTTGATCGGTGGGGTGGGATTCGGGGGGGG
>LYUA01001106.1:126316-141745 GCA_002093875.1 Calopteryx splendens | reverse complement strand
AGTGGAGGGAAGAGTGAAGAGAGGAAGGAGAAGAGTGAAAATGATAGATTACTTAATGAATGGAGAAGGATACAAGGAGATGAAGAGAAGGGGTAAGGATAGAGATGTTTGGAGAAAGGACAACACCTAGGGCCTGCGAAAGCAGAAGACCCATGAATGAATGATAAATCTGTTGATTCCGACTAACCATAATTTTGTATGTCACTCAGATATTTCATTGTAAATCATTTCTTTAATCCTTTCGAGTATTAAGTAGCACTTTGACATAGTTCAAGGAAATGTAGAATCTATTCGTCTGTTTCTACTACCATAATCGTTTGTCTTCTTAGGATGGTGCTCGGTTACGACAAGTCCCAATGTAGTCTCGGCCTTCTCTTACTCATTATCTTTAAAGGTCACTGGGAGCATTCCGTCACTCGGATCTCTGAATTACACGCATTCCGTTCAACTCATTCCGTTCAACGTGATCAGTGTCACGCAGCTAATTTCTGTGATAGAAAACCGCTGCTATAAATGTCATGATATTATTTATGTTATGAGTGAAACTTCAAAAGATAAAAAAAATCACTTCAGTGTCTTTTTAGGCGGAATATACATCCTTTTACACACGGCTTTGAGGCTTGAATAAAGGCGTCGATTACGATAAGTTTTAGCTGAGTATCTGATTATTATATTTGTATCGTTTGACGTTACTTACTTGGTGCGCATAAGTGGAAAGTGTTTCCAATTTTCACGACAACGTTTCCATTGACGACGACAGCTTCAAAAACCCTTATATTTTTGATAAGGTCGATGTTTGAGTAGTAGATGTGTGGTGTAATCTCTCTTATCTGATTGGCCTATTTTTTGTGGTATTGGATTGACTGCCTCTTCAACACTCACCTTTGGTTTTATGCTTGACGATGATATAGCTTGATGGCATTTTAGTCCAGCATGCACTCACCGACCTCGTCCTTCAAACCTTTTTCACCTTGAAAAAGCAAAGCCAACATAACCCAAATTGCCAAAAATATAGGGCAAGGTGGCGTGAACTTTGGAAAAAATAGAATGAAATTATCGTAAAACTCGTAAAGCCCACCGTCGTCGGGTGCTCGTGATATGAGTATTTTACTCCCGCCTTCAGAGCTGTACTCTGCAGCATATTTAATCAGCATTTTTAATTCCCAAAAAACTCTCCACCCTGTCATAACTGGTGAACAATTCTGAATTTATTTCTCTCCATATTTTAAATAAATTAGTTATTTAATAAATTTGTAAACAAGCATGAAACATTAATAATTTAAATAATTTGTTTAATATGTGTATCACATCAGCATGATAGATAATCAACAAATGATATGACATTCTATAGCAGAGAAAATTGTAATAATTTCGTAATAATCCATGAGTAAGCGCATAATATCTATCATTAAGCAGACCTGGATCATATAACTCTATGAAATTACAGTTTTACCGTTATTAAGCGTTCTGCGGCAAGTCCAGACTTCTGGATCTACATTTAAGCATCCGTCCTTTTACATGCACGTAAATGTTCATGTCGTTCTGTAATATGGGGGATCAAAGTTCAGTCTACTATAGAGTCTTCGCATTCATTTAGCAACAACGTATTAAATGTCCTCTTATTCGCGCATAACGAAATACAACGAAGCATAAAACAAGGTTTGAATTAGAAACTTGTAATGGGTGAACTTTCAAAATCATCTTTTTGGGGCAAGTCATTAAAGGTATAAAATGGTTATGAGAGAACATTATGATGATATGTAATCGAATGATTCAAGTTCGAATCTCGGTCTAGTTGAATGATTTTTACGCGCTGTAAAATTCGCGCATCGATACTCTAAACACCGGGTGACTCCGTTAAAGCATTCCCGTTGGGGCAGTTCCCGTTATTTCTTTGAACATTATGATACACCTGTCCGTAGGTATTTTCTGCCATTTACCTGCAATTTATTTGAATTCGCGCGTATGTACTGGACAACCAGTACCCACGTATGCTTAAGCCGGTACTGACGGTGATAAAGGTATTCTTTTCGTTTTCGCCAGTTTGATATTCCGTTCAATTTCCTACTGACGGAAAGTCAAGTACATCACCATCGCGTTCGTGCTTAGGTTTTCAATCCAAATTGCAATGCCTAAAGTTTGTTTCACTTGAAACGAATTTGAATTGTTCAGATAAAAAGCGCAGACCCTGCGTTAGATAATTAGAAGTATCCAATAATACTACGTTTCGGGATGTGAAGTAAAAATTTTAGACTTTCTGAAACGAAAAGGTTATTGAGCAGTGGATTTGAAACAATAAAATAGTTAGTAAATGATACCTATTTTTATGCCAATGCCAATGATACCAATTTAAAAATATGTGAGAAAATCTCGGAAGATGTCTCCATTGCATTTAACTTCCTTCACTTTGTCTAATGATGTTCTATGATATTTCTAGCCTTTTAGTGAATAAAATCCATATTTTGGTATCGATTTCCTGTAAAAGTAACAATTCGTATTTTACGTGTCAAATGAACCTAAATATTTGAACCCCATTGAATCTAACTCTGCATCGAGTTAGCATATTTTTCTTCGGCTTCAATGAATGACCTTAGGAGGTCGTGAAGGAATGATCCATTGCAAAGAACGTTCGGTCGTGTCCACCCGCCTGCTCCGCCTCCCTTTGCCGCGCGGACCTCGATGGTGTCATCCCCGCGACATCCACTTCCGCCCAACTTTTCCCCGTCGTT
This sequence comes from Calopteryx splendens, assembly GCA_002093875.1. Taxonomy (NCBI): domain Eukaryota; kingdom Metazoa; phylum Arthropoda; class Insecta; order Odonata; family Calopterygidae; genus Calopteryx; species Calopteryx splendens. The sequence goes on along the minus strand of LYUA01001106.1, from coordinate 139,016 downwards.
CGCGGTGACAATGGGGTTTGAACGCGCCGCATTTGCAACTGTGCCAACAGTGGAATTCCCGAGTCTAAACTCACCCATTTGCTGGAAACACTTGCGTTCGGAGTCAACACGATGTTGGCCAATCGGCAAAACTAAGGAGAATGTGCCGAGCAGCGGGATTAATTTGCATGCAATTTGTTCGAAGTCGGCCTTCCTTTCATTTTCCATTGCCTCTATGAACGCTCTTCTCCTCTCTGAATACACTTGCACTAGATGTAACTACGTATTACGCCTCCACGACGCACGCGAACTTCGCGAAGCAAGGATGCGAATTAGAAAACAAATTTAAATCACCGTTCCTTCTTTAATATTATTTCTTTATCGGATTAAAGTTTACGTTTCTCGGATAGTATTAAGATGCGTGTGAGAAAACAGATCATTACACAATTATTAGAAAACCTTTTCTGGTGAAACCAATCACGTAGAAGAGAAGGGCCGTTCACAGAATATCAATAATTATATTCAAATCTTGGCAGAAAGGAAATCGCTCTCACCATGATGTCCACTTCACACACCACACCATTATTGGCTGCGTGCTCTGATGGAAAAAAAAGTAACTGCGGCATTACTGCTGTTGAAAGTTTCCCGTTTTGACTGAATGTAGCCGTGTGTCCGTGAACAGCAGCGTAAAACAATATCACCTGCCTTAGAGAACAGCGTGTGCATTTAAATCAGGTTCATCAGAATATTAGTGTCACTGTTTTGGAATTATTTTTACTTCCTAAGTTTTTTTTGCTTTAAAAATGGTGAAGGTCTGATCCAACAAATTGACGCTTTTCCTGGATGGGGAAAATTGAAGGTGCTTCACTAGGCTACATCAGGAATGAAGATACATTTTTCCGATGAGTTATATTTCCTCATGCACCTATATCTCGTGATAATGTACGCGGCTGAGGTAAGCAAGGCGGAAATGGAAGTTAACATCTTCACCATATTTTTGCTTCAAGTATCTCGTTTTCGGATAGTTGGGATGGAAATTTAGGTTTAATTTAGGCCTTTCGGTGTAACATTCGTTTTACAATTTATCCTCCGTGCCTACTCAATATCCCAGGGCGCCCCGTAGCCGAAGATAGAGTATAAAAATTCAGATTTGGTTTCCTCCCGTTGTTTTACAAACGTACCGATTCATTCCCGCGTTCGGAGATCCAAGAAAACCGCGCGGAAATTGCAGGCAATTTTCCCGCGATGTGCGTGCTGCATGTGCGGGAGGCGCTCGCCTCACCTCGCGAAAGTCGACGGCCGGCGTTTCCCGTCCTGTCCTCCCCCTCCCGCGCCTCCCCCCGCCGATCCCTCTCCTCCCCGAGGGAGGCGTAGACGGGATAAGTTTTTTTTTGATGGCGCCACAATTTAATTACCTTTGCTAAAAACACGGGAGGTACCTCGGGGCACGGTTGTAACAGGCGCCTAATATTTTTACGACCTGCAAGCGCGTATTGGGTGAAGCGAAAAAAAAAGAAATGTTCCACCCTCCCCCTCCGTCGCTAATTGTTGGTCTCCATTATGCTTTGTGATCCCCCGGGCTGTTGTGCTTCGCGTGATGTATTTAATTCCTATTCGACGAACGAGGGGAAACTGAGGGGTGGGGGGGAGGGGTTACTTCATTTTCCTGGGGGGTGTATCCGCGATGACAATCATTAATGGCTGCGTGCTCTGATGGAAACTAAAGTAACTGCGGCACTACGGCTGTTGAAGGTTTCCCGCTTTGACTGATTGTAGCCGTGTGTCCGTGAACAGCAGCGTAAAACAATAGCACCTACCTTAGAGAACAGCGTGCGCATTTAAATCACGTTCATCAGAATATTTGTGTCACTGTTTTGGAATTATTTTTCCTTCCTAGGTTTTTCTTGCTTTAAAAATGGTGAAGGCCTGATCCAACAAATTGACGCTTTTCCTGGATGTGGAATATTGATCGTGATAATTCTTAATTGCTCGAGTTCATATTCTATTTGTAATATATGTGTTTTCTAGCTGAAATCATTCGACAAAGTGTTCGTTTTCTTAATAACGTCATTGAAAGACAAAACGAATTAACTGCGTAGTAGATGCCACAGAAACACTATAAGTAAATTTTCTCTGATAGTTTTCTCCTAGGTAAAAAAGTAGAAGAGGTAAAAAACTTTTGGTCAATAAGTTTCATCCAAACAACATTTTTTATACATTGTTGTTACTTAATATACCTATTCTTCGTCCCGTTTTTTCAGAGACGAGAAATAGACTAGAAACTGTTTATTACTATGCATCGAGGGAAGCATGGTTAATGATGGGAGTTATTGATTAAGGGCTTATTGCTAATATTTATAATGTTCTTTTAGATATTTCACTCCCCTTTAACATTAGGCTGGGACAAAAATAGGACAAAATCTTACGCGAAGAGCGTACAATATCTCTGAGAAGGATATTTATCCCCATCGGTTAACAATGCCTCTTTCTCTCACGCTTTCGAGCGGCAGTTGGATTCTTAAGTTGATGACAGAAGGGAGATGACGTGGTAAGCGGGGAAGATCAATGTTGAAAGACGTGAAGGGGAGGTATGGTGGGTGGGAAATGTGAAGAGCTCAGAAGTTAATAGCACAAAAAACAGTAGTAGGTTTGGGTCCAGGGAGAGGTATTTAGAAGTCTACCGGATGTATACCTACAAATATTTTTCAGCCATCCAAGCCTTAATAGTAGACCGTCTCTCTGATGATTACCGTCATGCTCTTGGAGCATTTCGTAAAAATAAGATTCAAAGACACCTCGTCAACAAAAAATACCACTGTAGGAACCTCTGGAAATACTCCTCATCAGAGCTCATTTAAACCCATGGATTTATCTTCCCTAACGAACACAGTGCATGGGCCCCTAAAGATCTCTTTTCGTTTACCGAGCTTATAGAGGATGATGGGTGGCTTTCGAAAAAGAGGAGAACGAATGCCTCCGTATGCTCTAGGAAGAACCGGTTAAGTGGTAAATTGAGAAAGTGAATGAGGATTCACGGAGCATGCCAGTCACGTGACCTTAAGTCGGGAACGGGTAATTTCGCTCCATGGGCTGCCATTCGCTTTCATTCATTTTCAGAGCATCGTTCACACATTATGCCTTATTCCACCAAATTAGAACAATAACCGTTTTTCAGTTCAAATGTAGCTAAGAGGTTTAAAGTCATTTGGGTATAATCTTCGGTGCATAAATTCGTTTGTTAGTAAGTTCCATCGATGAAAAGAAAAATCTCCGTTCGTTTAGGCGAAATAAACTTTAAATTCATAACTTTTGATTTTAAAGAATGTTTTCCTTCATTTCCCAATAGCACCTATATTCGTCGTTATCTATTGATGTCCAACTTATAGTATAGTTCACAAGTGTGAATGATAATGGAATGTACAATATTATCATACCGGCTCGTTCTTCCTGCCTCCTTGCCTGAAGACCCCGCAAGCACCTGTAAAAATCGTTAGGTATCTTTTATTTATAAATGTTCATTTCAACGTGTTCACAATTATTCATAATATTTTGGATCATAAATTCCTTTGCCTCTAAATCACTGGCAATCTCAATGAAAGAGTGAGACGTAACTGATTAAATACTTAAAATACTTCAAAACGTATATCTGCGCCTTGTTTTCGGAGATTTATGAATATGTTCAATTTTCTGGTGCCCTTGGGTATTAGGGAAGGCTTTTAGGATAGGATGCAGAGGATAGAGCGTTTTCCCATCGCACTTCCCATTAAAAGGTTCATTATTTCGATGCGGCAGAGACGGCCCAAGTCGCCTCTGCCTCCGTTGCTTGGCATAATAGGAATAATAATATTCAGGCATGCATCCCGTCTTGCCCGAGGGGAGGGCTGCGGCGCACTCGGGCAAGTTCACTCGATTACCCCATAGAAGGAGCAGGGCCAAGGCGCTGGAATTGAACGTCTTCCTTTAAGACGCAACCTCTCTTCTGGAAGCGAGGGAGACGCCGGGAAGGGATAAATGTCCGCCTCTCTCGGATCATGTGAATCCCTCCATCTCCCTCCTCCTCCACCCGCGCGCCGCCGAATCCGACCCCCGTGAGATGCGCAGCAAACTGCAGTCCTTCCTTCCCCTCTCCCCGGATGACGTAGACCGGAGAGCCGAGGCGAACTTAAGGGAATGAATGCCTACCCCGGCGGCATATGTGACCTCCCGCACGCAATAGGTGACCACGGACAAGGTCGCCGAATGCCTCCGCCACTTCTTATCCCCTGGCGGATGTCCTTGCAAGGTACGCGAAAGGAATTGCATGACTACTTCATGGTGTCTCCCTCCTGCTCTCCGCCGGATCGATTTTTTCCGTCGAGAGCGCAGGGGGAGCGGGGTGTTTCAACTTGCAACGGCTGTCGCTGAAGCAATACTGTAATCAAATCAACGAAACTTGTGCCATTTGTATGTTATACATAAAACTAACAATATAACATGAAATTAAATCTGTGCAAAATAAATTATGCAAATAAAAAAATGCATTGTCACCATTTATTGAACAGCCCTCGTATTTCAGAATGTTTTCCTTGAGAATAACTCTTGATTTACGATGCCCCTATAGAAGTTAGTGCCACCATGGCCAATGGGAAGCATTCAGTGATTGTTAGAAAAACGATAAAACATGTTGTGATCGGTATGCTAGTAATACCTTCCGCTGGAAATATTTTACCGCATCATCGATTTGAGTGTAATTGTGTAGTCTAAATGCTCGAATCCCCAATGCATTAGCTGCTGGATCATCAACTGCAAACCTGATGGTGTATGAAATGCGGTTGCGGAACGATTCGGACAAATACAATCCACAACTATTGAAATATTCTTTTTATATCCGTTTCGCCCCGGTTGTTAATCTCGTATATTCTATTCAAAGCCGAAGTGACCTTTGCCGTCGAAGCACCCTTTAAAATGCAATTCAATTGTATTATAAGTAAAAGTTCTCAAGAAGTAACGAATGCATTTACGCCTAATCAGATACTCATTTTATGAAAATAAAACGCTACCCAGTAACCGAAGTAAGCTGTCTATTACGTAATGTTATAAATGTTAGCAAATCCGTATGATGTTTTCATTTAGTTCCAAGGCCATATGTTGTAGGTTTTCGGTGTGTAGTTAAGGAGGCCTTTTATGGTGTTTATTTGGAATTTATATGTACGATGCATTGAACCGTAACATCCGTTCTTCGTAAATCTTTCTGCAATTGTCATAGTTTAACCGTCTCGAAGAGCTGCATTCTTTTGCTATTCTTTTGTGCCACAGAAATCATTTTCCTCGTACTGCGAGCCTGATAGTGTATGAAATGCCGTTGCGGAACAATTCGGACAAATACAATTCACACCTATTAAAATATTCATTTAATATCCGTTTCATCCGGGTTGTTAACATCGTATATTGTATTAAAATTAAAAGTTCTCAAGAAGTGCGAATGCATGACACGCAATGCTCGAATGTAATCCGCGTTTGTTTCAATTAAAGCTCATCATCACTTTTCATACGATATTTCCTTTATTATTTGACAATAGAGCCAACGACTTTAGTCATATTTTTTCGAAGAATGTTTCCATGCTTAAAACATTGAAAGAATATAGCTATACTTACTAGTGATTCGAACTCTCTCCTTTATATTAAGTGGACTAATATGTAGACCCAAGTATTTATAACCGGCTTACCACCGCGTCGTTATTTTATAGCAGGGTATCTGTGAATAAAAGAATATAGAAAGAAAGCATAAGTTAGGTACCTGTTTTTATGATGCTAACCAGTGAAAATCTTTTGGTGATAAGTTTTATGCACATAGTTTTATAAAAATATATGAAAAACTGAGTTGATATCATAATTAAGTATGCGTATGATAATTCTGAAAACAGTTAATTCTTTTCCCGAAAAAAGGAAATATGTAATTTGTTAAGATTTTTTTATTTTATCTAGCTGTCAGTAAAATAGTCTTTATCTTTACTTGTGATTAAAAAGAATCTTTCTCACTCAACGCACTAAATTTCGCAGATAGGCGAAAAATTAAAAGATAGTTTTTTTAACGCTTGATGAAATTGGATATTGCTCTAAGTAGCTACTCTGCCAAGTAAACTGTCTTGCAACTCATTAAACTCCTTGCCCTTTTAAAAAATCATCCATTTTGTCATGTACATCAGTCGGAATTGGTGTTGTTTAGTTGCAAGCGTTTGCTATTACCCTCTTCTGAATCTGCACTTCAGAACATCTATGAACATAAAATTACTTAGTTATTTGTACTTCCCGTTTTAAATTTTGTGACCTTAATATTAACAGTCATGCATCCAATAATTCAATTTTTAAATTATCTATCTATCTACACGATACCACACGCCGCTAGGGCATGAGGGCATTCCAGCTTGTATATCTTGTTAGGTTGTCTCGTTACAGCTAATTGTTAGGTTNGATTTGATTTTTCAGCCATCGTATGAAGTTGCCTCGTTCCAGAATATATTTCAGATGCTGAAAATTATTCGCCTTTGCCCGGGATTGAACCTGCAAACTCTAGCTCCACAGGCGAGCGTGCTTTTTTAATATTTGGTTTAAATGAATTGCATTCGAGTCGCTCTTTCTTCATGACTCGAAAGGGAAAAAAAAGCTTTTCCTAGAGAGAAAGTTACTCTCAGAGCTTTAAACTTTTGTTAAAAAGGTATGGAAGAAAATTATTCTTTATTTTAATTTGGAGAAAAAGTTGATCGTCCCCCAGTCAATGATAACTATTGAAGACTATCAAGGAGAAGATTACTTGCTAATTTACTCACAAAATGTCATTTTATTTTTTTCCCCATTAAATCTTAATTGCAGTTTTCAGCATCCCGATTGCTTTTCGTTCTTACCTAATTTGAAGCTACTTTAAATCGAAATCCCACTGAAATTTCTTTTATCTCGCGAAAAATTTAGACGTTAAGGTCCAGAGATAATGAGATAATCATAGCGAGAATTATGTACGCGCTCTCTTCACGCATATACCTACTCGTAGAACAGAACACACCTGTGAGTTATGCATGTCTACCTGTCATGATTACTACCCCATCAACATTAACAAAAGTAGTAACTGCATTTTAGCTAATTTTTTAATTTTAGAAGGTAGTGTAAATAAAATAGGTACGGATTTGTTTTGATGAAATTATTGCCAGACAAGACTAAATTTTAGATTGGTTACCTATCAAGCGTTTGCTATTGCCGAACGTCCATTAGTAGGAAATGCCCACGTGAACAATCCCATTTTATGGCTCCAATCGCGAAGGTCGTAAAACGATGACGCAGCAGTGCGCGGAAGAATGAACTAGGTATTGTGTTTTGCACTGATGTGTCTCCTGCGAACGAGTTCTAACTGGTTTCTCCAAGGACAATCACATTTTTGTTATGAATTCGGAGCGACAAAGGATGGAACAAGTTAATGAAATTTTCTTTTCTTAAACAAATGCCTCTTTGTGAAGGCATTTTTAATTGTTATATTAAATATGTATTTAATTATTATTTAATTAACTAATGTATCAGAAAATCGCTGTTAGAAACATGATAATAACTCTCTGTCCATAAAAGTCTTCTAAAATGATTCAGTTTTGATTGAAAAGATCTGGATGGACAGGAAATATATTTTAGCCACTCAGGATTAGAGACGGAATATGTTAATATTTGATTAATATATTATTTCTTTGCTTAAGCTTTTATTATTAGCAAATTTTTCATCTATGTGGTCTAATTCAAGTTTTTTTTCGATAATTTTTTTTCCTTCAAAGTATTTATTTATTTAGTACAAAAGCAATAACGGCATTTTTAACATAATTAGGAGGTTATGCTGAGGAAATAACTATACCATTTAGTTAATAACTACAAATCCGACGTATGAGTATAAGGAGTTGAACACTTCATAGAAAGTAATCCTAAGCCCTAAATAGCTGTACAAGAGATTTATTGCTGACCGATATAGAATGAGAGAGTGCGGATTCGCGCTTTGCCCTACGTTTATATTTAATCAGATTTAAATTCTATTCGAAAGCATGGAAGTTATTTGATCCTCTCAACTAATCACCAACTCATTCTTTATAGGCTCTCAAACTCCTAAATTTTCGTTTTATATAGCCAGATGTTAAAAAAAATGTACGATTCGGTTACATCTTTCCAAAAACAGTAGAAACCGTAATTTTGGGATAATTTCTCTCCTTGTTATTTGTTAACGCTGTTTTCTCCGTAGTATAGGTAGATTGTTCGACGAAGAAAATATTTTTGTGTCCTCAGATAAAGTTACAGATGGAATTTCTCAAAGTCTTTAAGGACCTAATTTTACGTTAACTGAGGAATTTTTAAGAATGGTGCCGATCTTTATTTATAAAACCACATGAATGTTATAAAAATTGACTTTTAAATTAAACATAAATTATGTATTAATATAAATGTAATAAATAAAATATAATATCAAATTATAATCGGCAGTAATTGTGCACAGCCTGTTATGAATAGCTTAAGTTTCAGCATCCCGATGTTCTCCACAAATGTTTTTATAAACCATTAGAATATTTTTAGAAACCGGTGGGCAACATGGTACTTACAAAAGGATATTAGATGCACAGGTTATATTCATTGCGTTTCAATTTGCTCCTCAGTTTATTTACTTAGCATCAAATTCCCTTCGTAGCTAGTAGGTAGACGAATGTCTCATTTCTAATTAATGATCCTTTGAGCCATGTTTCTGAATTCAAAGTAGTATATTTTCAGACATCGCCAACCTTCCAAGATCAACTAAATTCGTACCGAGGGAGCTGAATTGCACTTCTCAGAATGTTTCTGTTTTCAAAAATTGAAATTACGGAAAAGAGGTTTCTTGGAAGTGAAGGAACTCACATCTGATAGTCTTGCTTGTTTTTTTTGTGAAAGGATTCTTTACGAACGTCCCAGTTACGTCCGTCTCTCTGTATCTATCTAACGAATGCATGAAATAGGGGCCGATTGAACGTGGTAGGAGTGTGAAGTGTTTATTTTCGCTTTCCTAGACTTACGGCGGAGTTCCTGATTTAGTGCGATCTGTCAAGACGGTTTAAATCCCTCCCTGATTTAAGGCCTTGACGACATATGCCACCATCAGTGAATAAAATACGAATTCCAAAAAAATGCCTTTCGAATTAATTACTGGTATTAAGCTGTGCTCCGAACCTGTGTTCGAAAACATTACCGACAAGAATAGCTGCTAATTTATCAGTTAAATAGTTAAGTGAACAAAGAATTTAGCTACCTGGTTGTAGTATTTGGTGTGTTTATTAGCGGAAGCATATCTTGATTGAAGGAAATTCGATAATTATTCAATGACAGCAAGAAATAATGAGGATATTATAGTACTGTGAATATACACGGTTTTTTCATGTGCTCTTAATTCCATGGTATTCTTTTACTTTACTGTCAAATAGTATTTACTCTGTATTAATACACGGTGCTAAATAAAATCAGACCAATAGATAAGGATTTTAAATAGGCTAAAAAGTGAAATTTTATTACATTTAGCCGTAAGCGTTCCTAAAATTAAAGCACAAGCAAAGCGTCGTTATGGATTCAAGCAGAATTTTGAAGGCAATATTTTTTATTTAGAAAATTCTCATTGTTATTTTTGGCCTGGTACGTAACAGAGTATCTGTTATTCTATTTTAAGTATTCTATTTTATTATTTATATAGTATTCCATAAATTACAGATTGACAGTAGAGGACAAGCGAGATTGAATCAATTTGTTACTTTCAATTCTAGTGAGCTAATCTCTGAAGTAATCTCTTACTACGCAAGTAACTCAAGGTACCAGGATATGAATTCGGCTTACGAATTAATGTTTTTTTGTATTTTATGTTTATTTGGAGTTGTTTTTTTGACTTCCGACTCTGGAAGAGCCAAAACTCAACTGGGAATGATCTTTGGCTAATGTAAGACATTAGTATAGAGAGCTTTTGTCTTCACTATTCTCTTAAAAAGTCTTGAATAATGAATAATTTAGATGAAATTAAATATATTGCAACAATATACATCATCATCATGATAGTATTTCAGTCATAAGCTTGGTAGACTGCAACCCTCCATTCTTCCCTATTCCATGTCAATTCCCTAACTTCACAGTAGGTCTTCCCTTTTACATCCGTATTTACTTGTCAGGCTTTAGACTTTACTTTCTTTCCCTTTTATTTTCCCTTCAATTTTGTTCCTGGCAAATCCGTTGTGCCTCATGGTGTGACCAAACAATCTGATTAGGTATTAATTTCCGTAAGGTGCTCAATATGGCTTTTACCTCTTCATACTCCTTCACTTCTAACTTTATCGTCCATTTGATTTACTATAGCAAAATTATCATAACTTATGTAACAAAATACCTGTGAGTTGGAACATGTAATACCTCATAATAATGTATATGAGGATCATAATGCAATAGTTTAACTAGCGGAAGTAGATGTTTCTTCGTAAAAATTACTATTAAAATATTTTAGTGGTAGATACTGCAAGGATTGAGCTTCGGTGAAATACTACCATTCATTCCTCACTGTAAGTTTCAGTAAAATATTTTCAATGTTACAAGGCTAAGGAAAAAATAACACTTCAAATGTGATCCGAATGTTTGTATCTTTTTTTAGGGAGGTGTAATTTAAATCTACCTATTCATTTACTCTACCAGTGACCTCAATGTTGATACCTATAGTTGCGAACAACGCTCTAAAATTGAACATTTTAAAAGAACCCTCCCAAAAGTGTTTACTGGCGACACGGTTATACCAATTAATGTCACAATTCATGGCGTTTCTGTAGCGGGAAAAGGGATAATTTAAAAACTCTTTCGCATCTAAACAAATGAACCCTCCAGATATTAAGCACGTCGCTTTTAGAAGACACAATCCTTCAAGAAGAGACAAAAGAGCTAACAGAAAATACCTCTAAACCGATGTCATAACCCACAAGTGACCCCAGGGGTGCTCGGCAGGGGCGGTGGTTTGGAGAGTATAAGCAACATCGCGGCATAATTCATAACCACAAGGGGAGGGAAACAATAGCACGTTGAAAACCTAAAAACTCCATCCCCACATTTTTTCATGGGTGGTGCCGATATGCATGCCAAACCGCCTTTGCTGCTCGTTGTGGAATATATTTTGTGGATGCAGATTAAACTTATTTGGAATAGGTACATTGAGCTCTTAAACCCGAGAAAGCAAATTTAAGTGTCAGTGTAACGAAACATTTTTACGATTTTTTAAAACTTTTCTGTCAGAAACAGTGGACATTCGGTAATTTTTAATATTTTCAGAATATTGCGCTATTTTACACAAATAGATGGCTCTCTTTACGGCAGATCTGTGACCGATTTCTCTGCCGAAGGCCAGTACCACCTTCATACACCCTAATCCATTGACAATTTAAGTTCATATTCAGTTTTTTTCACGGATCAATAGCGGTACAATTTAATACAAGGAGCATCTACTTGTTGTACAGGAAATAAAATTTCTTGCCTCCGATCATTTCAATTGATCCAAGGTCATTCGGATTTCAACTATATTAGCAAAAAATGAGGGGAAAAATAAAACAATTTTTCCCCTTATTTAGCATGTTTTTCTGTTTTTCGCATGCTTAATGTATCTCGAAACGACCTCCCATGGAATCCCGCTAGCTGAGAAATGTTTTTTTTTTTACGTTGAGCTTACGTCGCATAATATCTGGTGAATTTTACGGAAATATGCATTTTTATGAAATAAACGAGTGAATAATGCTTCGCAAAGGAGCTGTGGCTCTAAATCCAAAAGCCTTGGTGGTGAGCCCCCACTGTTGACAATCCTCCAACTTCTGATGTAACCTCGGAATCCCTGACAACGCATCCGTTCTCCGAACCGAAAACTGATCTTACGTTCAATAGCATCCACTTCCCGGAATCGTCGCTGCGACAGGCTTTTCTAATGTCTTTTCACTTCCTCTTTTCTTTGCAATTAGCGGGAGGAGGCGACGCCGGGAAGGGTGAAATTGTGAAAGGAGTTAATTCGTGGGGGCGGCGGAGGGAGGGGGAGGATTGGTGGTTTGATGCCCTAAATATAGACAGGTGTCGTTTGGAAGCGGCGTGATGGGATGTGTGGGCGGGGACCACGGGCGCCGGCGTTTGTGTGTGTGTGTTTGAGAGAGAGAGAGAGAGATGGAGAGAGATACAAGCAGAGTGTGTTTGTGTGTGTGAGGATGTTGGGGGAAGGTGAGAATAAATGCGGGGGAGAGGAATGTCCCCCGCCGCCTCCGCAGAAGGGGAGGATGAGAAGAGGAAGGCGAGAGGCGGGCAAGCGGCGTTTTAATTGCGAGTGTCCCCTTCCCCCTTTTTTGCCCTCTTCACCCCTATTTAAATACCCACCACACCCCCCCTTACCGGGCGCGTCCTTTCTCTCCCAGTCGCCCAACACTCCTCCGAAACCTCTCCCTGCGGAGGAGTTGTACTTAAAATAAAACGTTCGTAATAATTAGCCGGAATCAAAGGAGCGCATGGAGTGGGTTGGGTGCGGACACTGAAATAAAAACGGGCCCCTCCTCTTTGGAGTCGGTGGTCCTCCCTCCGCCGAGGATTTTTTCGCAATCCCCTTGGCTCTTCAGGGGAAGGAAAGAGGGCTCCGGGGGAGTGTGGGTGGGGCGGAGGACGTTCTCGCCGGACAAGAGGCGTGCCGGGTGGGCGTGGATGAGGG
>LYUA01001106.1:69646-80076 GCA_002093875.1 Calopteryx splendens | reverse complement strand
CCCCCCCCCACACTCAACCTCCCTCCCCCGTCCTCCCTTCGACCCGTGCGTCGGTCAAAATCCACCGCGGACGAATTCGATCGCCCCTTGTCCTCCCCCTCCAAAAGAGCTCGTGGTGTACCTACGCACCCTTGGCCGTGATATGGCGGCGAGGACCTTGCCCTCATTAAATTATCTCAGCCCTGGGTGGGACCATCCTCTCTATCAACTTCTCTTCTTTCTCTCTCTTTCACTCTCTCTTAGTCGCGAAATGAGAATTCGCCAGAGGGCGGGGGAGGGATGGGGTGTGCCTGCCTTTCCCGCAGATAATTCTCATGTGCTCACTCGTCCTCGGAATAGGATACCCGATGCTCGTCGCTTGAGCGCTGGTTTGTTTGTCCTTTTTTTTCATTTTGGAGGCCGGGGATCTCGATTTCGCTTTTATTGAGGTTCCTTGAATTGGAATTGATATTTTGGCGGCCAGCTGACGGTATTCTCCGATCTGATTATTTTGATTGTGTTCTTATGTAGTTCTCTTGGGTTAAGATTTATACGGACGTTCGAACTTGGAGAAATTGTGAAACTTCCCAAGGTCCAGTCTTGATTACTTTTTTCAGGGATAAATATTTTTTCGATATTGGTTTATGTATTTCCCGAATGAAAGACTCGTGTGTGTCTATCCATCCTCACTTCTGCGCGTGTAAAATTTGTCCCTGCTAATGAAACTACTTATTTGTCTTGGTCAGTGTGCATGCTTACTTTCAAGTGAAAATTATTGATGGATAATTTAGAGTCAGAAGAAATGTTCGTCGAATATGAGGAACGGAATTTCGATGATATTTTCTCATTGTTATCAATATTTGATTGAATCTAGAATAACCCGTTTTATTTCATACGATTCTTAGCTCGGCCGTTCGTCAGTGGCACGAGGTGACGTGGAGTTCGATAGCTCTGCCAATGCTCGAAAGTTGATTGTTTGCAGTAGTAAATTATCTTACACCCCTTCATTGAATTCGCACGAGTAGATCTTTCCTCGGCTTTCCCGAGGACGCGCGAGGAATTCGCCGCTTGTCCCACCGGGGCGATCGCGAGTCCCACATATCATTCCTGCCTGGCCCATTGACAGCCCTATTCCGCCATAATCGCTTGGGATAGGATACGTGTCACCGCAAAGAATTTTCATTTCCTTGGAGGCGAAACAGATCTCCGACCCACCGGAAGTTAAGGAGGGCTGCCTCTCGAGAGGAAATAAATCACATAGTAAGGAAGGCCTTGCAGTTCTGTCGTGCGTTGACAAATTATTTATGCCCTTGAGGCTTTTGAACGAGTTCCTTTATCCATCACGCTGTCCACCGACTTATGCTGCTTTCTGCTTTATTCCCTTTCGGGTAAGGGGATACGTTCCCCTGGGAGGGGATTTTTCCCCCTTTCTAAGAAAGTGAGCAAATGGATTCTGTTTACAAGGCAAACTCTTCGTGTTTAAACAACGAAGTGAGATCCATGGATTCCATGATGCCAGCGTAATTAAATCTTTGGTATTCCTGCCGGGATCGCTTCTAAATCGCTTCCGCGTCATACTGCAAGGTCGAATCCACTTCCCTGCTGGGTTGCTGCTGAATTATACCAGCTATCTATCTTCCTATTCGCACCACCGCCCTTTTGAGAGTTAATGTCTGCTTGTGCTACACGCGTGCGTGCCTTCGATTACACCGGGCCCTTGTTAAGTCTCTTCATTGAGATTACGAACTTTCTTTCCCAGTCTCTCATGGTTGCCACAATGGTGTACAATAGTGATTGAAAGTCGTTGGGAGGAGGTGTGCTTATCAATTATTTTGAGCCTCCTGAAAACTATGTTTTCTCTATGTATATGTTGCCGCAATCAAACATGGGTTCTTCGATCCTTCGCAATATGGTCGACAGAGAGAAGACAGTAACTTGAATTGAATATCCCGCTCCTCTCTCTTCTTTTCTTACATCCCCCGTGGTTTCATTTCGCATGAAACTTCCTCCCAATCGACATTCATCCATAAGTCATAGTGGTCAGGACTTTATACGAAGAAGTGCCTCAACTCGCCGCCGTTTCGACGGTATTCCGTCGCCTTCGTTCCGTCGACCTTATTTTTTATTCATACCGAGAATATATATTACTCTTTTTTAGCGCGCGAGAATACGGAATGGAAAATATTCCGTTTTCATGCGCAGGTTACGTTGCGGATGACGAGTACCCCGAGTAAGGACAGCGGGAGTGGGTGTGTCTTAGAGGAGAGGATGTATTTAATTAAGGCCGTCCCCTGGTTTGTCCTAATGAGGGGAATGATTGCACCTCTCTGTTAGCATTCTAGGTCACTCGTTTCGAATCCCAGACCTCTCTCACGGGCTTTTCATCCGCAATCGCTCCCTCTTCCCCTCGAGTTAAGCACGTATGACTCCATCAACGGCAAGGGACCGTACCACCCTCGCACGTGGAATTTAATCTTGGGTCCGTGTAATCACCAGTAATGATAAAGAGAGGGACATATGGTCAAGTGGCTTGGCCTCTGACAGGGTATTTATGACGTGAGTACTGGCATCGAAGCCCTGAGGAACGATTTGTTAGGGTTGAAGAATGGTAAGATCTCTTTACCTATAATTGTAGACGATTAAAGCAACTTTCCACGTCGCCCTCGTCGAATGTATCAAGGCCTTAGCTGAAAAATATTCACTAATAATAGCATTCGCGTGTTTTATTTTCTATTATTTCTTTCCAAACTTTGTGTGATGAGGATCCGCATCCTAATAATATGTCCCCACTTTGAATGCGAATACTAAAGGCAAAAACATGAAATCAACGTGAAACAGATTTTTCTGTGATATTAGTATACAGTATTACGATTTAAATGACCTCATTTCGGCGTAGGTCAATTTCACATTTCATGTTTTAATCATGGAAACTCTCAATAAAAAACTGGAATTTCGTATGATGCTTCATGAAAGTTTACCTATTTTAGGGTTGGTAATCCTTAGGAAGAACTTGAATTTTTTTCGGGTTTTATAAACTTTTGTGTGATAAAAGTTTTCTTATTATTACTCAAGTTGATCAGAGAGCTCAACTACGAGCTCGTATGAAAGGTGTACGCGTCTTTAGTGTTTGACAACACCATCGCCATTACATTTTCTACTTACATGTAAGTTACACCCTACTAACCGACAAGGGGAGATGTGGCATGTTGTAACTCCTCTCTTTCATGTTAATTCAGTTATGGGTTCGTAATAAGGATATTAAATTATTATTAGATATTTGTGCATAGTTGTTGAGGTCATAACCTTTTTTCCTGTTTCCTAAATGATTATTATTAAAATTATAAAATGGTTTAGGGTAGATTTTTCAAAATAATTGTGCGAGGGAAGAAAGAGCACCTGAATCTATTCCTGCCGCTTCTCGTATTTAATTCGGTGTCTATGATATACCGATATAATGCGGGACCATGACTATTTCCTCGTCTTCAAAAGTGAGCTCAGTACCAATGTACCTATCTAAAAGTCTTACTCTCGCCTACTCTATTCGTGTTTGGAGGAACTCCCATCCTAGTTTTACAAAGTACTCCTTCACACTTAACTTCTTTGCATAACAAGTTTTGACTAACGTAGCCGATTTATTTTGGATTTTATCTAATTTCTTGAATAAAACTTCCTGCGACGGATGCTTTCCGCATATTCGAAATGCCTAACCGATGCAAAAAAGGGTGTCTCCTTTATTTTCTCATTACACTCAGATCCTCTTCTCGTATATCCATTTCATTTTCAATCTCAATTTCTTATGTCACATGATTTAGCCGCCTAGGTATGTTGCGTGCACCATTCAAGAGAGCCATCGGATACTTCTATCACTCCAGAGGGACGATTGATTCATTCATAGTTGCCCTGGAGCGCTGCTTAGTCAGCGATTGCCTACGCCCAATGGAGCGTGATACTTCACGCATTGAAGTATCACGCTCCATTCTCCCATCCTCGTGAAGTCCAAAACTTTACAAATACCAATAAATAATATATAAATCCACTTATGACACAAATATTCCTTTCCTCTTCCCTATGCTGGAAACCCTCGCATAGTAAAGAGTTATGTCCTTACCAGTGGAGTTTCAAGGAGAGAGGTAATCTGAGCTTTCAGTATGAACCTTCCCGTGTCCCCCGAGTTCATCGTTAATTGGCTTAGTTGAAACGACTGTCTTATGCCCAACGTGAATCGTTCTGTATTGTGCAACTCTGAGCAAAACATCTTCCTCTTGTCGTGTGCGGGCAAACGTGAAGATGAGCGTGACCCGATGCGTTTTTTTTCGAATCGGCTCTACTTGTGAGTTATCTCTTTCAAGGTATTATTTTTTCCGTCTTCGATGTAAATCTAATCCGCTGCTCTGACATAGAAGAGGAAAATTCTAATGTAATTCAATGAAATACGTTCAACTATCTCAATCATATTTTTGTTCCTTTAGTATGTTCTCTGTCCTGGTTTTATATTCTGTCGTGACATTATTTTCGAGATGAGGTAATCAGGATAAATTATTTTTCCTTGAGTTAATCTTAATCATAGTCAATCATAATACTTAATTTTGAACTTCATTTTAATGATTGGCCTTTCGAGACTTCTGGTTTTATCCAGTCAAGCTAATTATGAGCTTTCCAAATATTCCTAAACTTATTTCCTGTTAATCACTTCCTCAAGTTTTCGTTTTAAGTGCATTTTATTCGCACCCCATAACGGAAGATGGATGAGAGTTCACATGTTCAAGCGCCAAAACCCATTTTACGGTTGCTTCTCGCAATGATACGTCTTGCCCCCGATCAAACTAGGCAGATTCCGGCCCTGCCATTTGGAGCCCACTGTTATAAACCGACGCCTTCTCCCCAGAACCCTGAAGTAAGAATTTTGGTGGTTTACTGAAAAATAAAATGCAACGCAATCAAGAAATTTGACTTGTTGAGATGTATATGAAAATTCTTCAGAGCAAAATTTTTTGAACTGGTTAAGTATCGTTTGGACGAGAGAATTTTTTTTTGTAAGCTATGATCTAACCTCCCAGTAGAAGGCTTCACCTTCGCGATGAATAACAAGTTTCTTCCGAGAGCAGCTGTGATGGATATATTTTCGCGGGCGTGGCTCGTTCGCTCTTGGCGCCGGATAGACCCGTCCGTCCGTCTCCTCTCCACTACAATAGGAATGAGCCGGTCGCGTGCACAAACGATTGGGGTGGAGGAAGGAAGCATCGGGCGAGGCCCAGGCGTCGAGATTAGGAAACAAGAATGAGATGGTTACAGAGGTGGAACGATAATCATTGAGGGAGAGGAGGATTGAATACCGCAAGAATTAGCGGGCACATGATTCCTTCTTCCGGCAACGTGAACTTTAATTTCGGGAGCAGTTTATTGGCCCAGAAAATTCTTTAAAAAATTGGAAATTTTAGGGTAGATAGAGTAACGTAGATGTCCACATATTTAAGACGAAGACGATTTCGAGGGCGGGATACGAGAAGAACATAATCCTCGCGTTAAAGCTTCGTGATATACTACGGTGACTCGGGAAACGATGCCTTTTTTATTTCTATACACTTAGTCAGTCCATATAAGTCTAATGTTGCATAAGCATAATTAATCTCAGAGAAGAAGATTACTTCTGAAATTACGAAATTAAGAGAAATGTTAACAGATTTCTGTGCAATGTTACAAAGATACGAAGATGTAGACATATTCTCTGCATTTTTTGGATTAAACCTTGCGAGGAGTAGGGCTTAATTTTAAGTAGGTCTGTATTCCTCGTACCCCTTTCGCTACTTACAAAAAGCATAGTTTTGTTTTCCAAGCCATTCTTAACACTTGAGGTCATTTTGTCAAAGATTTCCCAGGTCATAAGGGGTCTTTGAGCTTCCAATTATATGTCATCTCTCAGCAAACGTTACTGAGGGCGCGATTTTCCTTCTACGTTTTTGTTACCTATTCCTCTTGTTGACAGAATATTTCGTCCGCCACTTTATTAGGACGCGATAATTTTAATGTGGTTGGAGAAAGTAGTCAAGTCCTTCTCTGCTGCTTCTTTTTCCTTTGCCGTTGACCTCTGACATTCAGAGAAGGCTAAAAGGGTTGGGAGAAATGACCGGTGCGTTGGCCTCCACACACTGCTGGAGAGCAACCCACTTTCTCCTCTTCCCTGTGTCGCCTCTTATTATTCCCAAAGCCTCGGTTCGTTTCGGGAATCATTTGGCGTTCATTGTGGCCTCCCAAACTAGTTCTGGGGATTCTTCGTAATATTCCAGATAACCTTCAGGACATTAACGTATTTCAACCCTTGGGTCATGCGAAGAAACGGGAGTTGTTTGCAGGATTCTTTCTCTATTTTTTCTTCGAGTAGATAGTTCAGAGTCACTTTAGTTTCTCTTTTTTTTGACTCCTCTAAAGGTATGTCACCAATTATTTCGGAATATTTTGTATCTAAAGTCAGTGATCGGTGGGCATGATTAATTAATTCCTTGTCACTAGTAACCACCTTCCACACATTCTAAGGAGGGAAATTAATTTGAGATATCG
Source organism: Calopteryx splendens (assembly GCA_002093875.1). Classification (NCBI taxonomy): domain Eukaryota; kingdom Metazoa; phylum Arthropoda; class Insecta; order Odonata; family Calopterygidae; genus Calopteryx; species Calopteryx splendens. The sequence continues at coordinate 73,542 of LYUA01001106.1, read as the reverse complement.
AAAATGAGAGGAATGAACATTTTTTTTAATGTATGTGCGTGAATTTTTTGTACAATTAATAAGAGAAGGACATATAATGGTAAGAATAAGGAAAACATCTATTTACGTGCATTTAAATCAAACTGTTTTGCATTTAGTCTAATGAATCTACAAGAAAATTAAGTCTGTAATGATAGCAGTCCCTTGCTAATATTCTAATTAAAGCTTTGGAATGGAGTAAGTTAACCAGTTCCAAGTTCATTATTTTCTTTTTACCAAATCTTCCTTAGAACTTAAATGATCATACAATAGCATTTGCATTCCCGGCGTGATGTCCAAGTGATATCTCTACTGCATCAATATGAATTTATTCATGAGCTCTTTCTTTCCAGTGGTGATTTTCTCGTTATTGGAGGCAATGAAAATTTCTAAGTCAGTACGTAAGGCTTGCGATTTTGGCGAGTTGGATGTTTCCACTAGTCTCAATGATAACTCGTAGAGACGGCTTCACGTGCAGCGTCCCCTTGGACGGAAGCCAGACGTTTTCCAGAGTCACTGACAAATGCCATCCACGAGGAAGGGATATGTCGAGTGTCCTGAAACATAGCACGAAACAGATAAATTCCAAAATTGCCGCACAAAATGTCGTAATCAATATCTTGGGTTCATAATTGGTTAATGCACAAGCCGCAATGAAGACTATTTCAGTAGAACTCCCTTTAATTTCAGAGAAACGTTATGTCTATTTCGAAAATGAAGTCAAGACGAGATGAAGTCAAGTATTCTTATATTTTTTCTACTAGTATTTTTCCTTAAAATATTTATCACTTCACGTAAAACCGTCATCCTAAGGAAACATTATTAACCAGTTGTTCAGTCAAACACTAATTACAGGAAGCGTGTAATAGTTTTTATAAAGGTAATACAGTTTCTGCTAAAGCCGAAGTTCAGGCCGAATTAATTCACGGAATATAATTTTAATTATTTATTACTTTTAATTTTTCCTTCAATCACTCTTTATATTTCCAGGGAACAATAGCTTGGCGATGACTAAACATTACCCAAATTAAGAGAGACATCATTCAAGCATGTATAATTATTGTTAGGGATACAACACAGTTATGCTTAAATATTACACGGATGCTCCCTGTTGCTGCGCCTCCGTTTGTGTTTGTTTCGAAATCACTTTTCGAACTAATATCTTCAGATGATGTCGGATGAACGTGAATATTTTAGGATCCATTTCCAAGAGGCTCGAATTCTACCGATTTCATTCGTCCTTTCTGCCTCTAACAAAATTGCTTGCTTACCAATGCCAATTATCCATCAGGGCGCCCAATTTCAGCACGAAGTGGAGCCTGCGGCAAGTCCCTTCCTTCTTCCCCAATGCTGTGGGCAAGCCAATTCCTGGAAGTCGTATGCGAGGATGTGTTTTGGAGGAGAGAGTAACCTCGAACCCCGGAAGCCCTGGGTCTGCTCTTCCTCCACCTGATTGGCTCCTCGAATTGAGCGGTCTGCAAATTAGTCCCTGTTTTGGACCCCAGAGCCTCCTGGAGATCTTTTCAGAACTCTTTATGTATATTCCGGAAAATTTCCTCAGTAGGGTCGCCCGAGATCATCCGAACCTATCATCAAGTGGCACCCTTTTCTGTGACAACCTCCCGCCATTTCATCCCCATCCATTTAGCGGTGGCCAGTGAATGCAGCAGTCCTTAGTGCGTGCTCTGACCGTCATCTCCTCTTTTCTTTACAGTTCAAACGGATGCTTAACAAAGAGCTGAGCCATTTCTCCGAGTCCAGCAAATCAGGAAACCAGATATCCGAGTACATTTGCTCCACCTTCCTCGGTAAGTACGGCTTAAATTTCATGCTCATCTTTCCAGATAACTTTGTTTAAAAAAATGACCCAGTCAGATCAATGGGTAACACAATTTGGGAACACAATTCCGAGCTAATTTGAAGGTAGTCCGAATCCCCTTTCAGAAATTAAATGATAATTGTTTTAAATAGGTACGTAAAGAAGTGTTACGAGTTGATTTTATGGTGCAAAATGATCTCATCCGCCGAAGTATCTAGAATGCAATCTGAAGTGAAAGATACCTAGTTAGCCTTCGCCAGAATATGTTCTTGCAATGTGATCATCCTATTTACATAATTATTTGCTGTTACACTGTCTTAGATACTTAAATCAATTACAAGTCTGCTAAATGATAATCTGATACAGTAATTGAGCAGAAGAATGAGTCATCTCTTGATCGTCTGCCACATATCGCCATCAGATATGAAGCAATTACGTGATAAACTTCGCAGGCTGACAGTTGCCATTAATTAAGGCTCTTGTCTCACATAAAACCAAATAAATTCCAGAAGTATCACTACGGTTTCGTGTGTTAAATGTTTTCGCACTAGTCGTCATTTTCCTTTATATTTTGCAGTTTTGCGGATGAGCCCTCGATTTTTAAAGGAGAGTAGGAAATTGCCGATGGCCACTTTCTTGGTGAATGCCGCTAGTAATCCGTTCATGCACCCTCAGTACTCGATCTCGGCCAATGACCATGAGCCAGTCGTCCAATACAAGACATTCATGAGCGATGCGGACTCAGAAGGAGAGGAAACGGAAGAGAACCCCCTCGGGTCTTCTCATACGCCTCCTCTTGATTCATATTTCCCCCATTCGGTCGTTTAAACCCATTAACCCCTGCGCTCTGCAAAAACCTCTCATCAGACCGTCCTTCTGCAGCCTTGACGTGGAAACACCGATGCGTCTCTCTGCCCAATAGTCGGAGCCGGAACCGAATTAGGATTAAGATTGCCCGATAGATAAGGGGGTAAGTACGTTGCTATGCAACGCGCACTCTTTTGTTCGTCAGAGTGTGTGTGTGTGAGGGAGGAGAAAGAGAACGAGTGAGTGGTCGTATCTGCAATCTCTTGTGAGGTCGGACTGGTCGCCGCAGCGGTTTCAGGCACATTACTCATCTCTCCCACCGCATCCCTCCCCTCTCCTCCTCCTCCTCCTCTCCCTCCCCTCTCTCCGAATCCTTTTCCCTCCTCTTCTTGCCGCCCGCACAGTCTGGCAGTGTTGAACAGCTCGGCGCCACGACTAGATATCGTCTCCCCCTTCCATGGACCAGTGTGACCCGAGATCTTCAGCGGCGCCAAGCCGCCTTTCATGCCCTCCGGGACTTACAAAGGGAGGGTTTAAAGGGGAGGCGGAGGGGGGTGTAGCGGGGAGCTGGGGAGGGGCGGGGAGTAGGGAGCTCTATCTCGAATCTAATACGACCCCTGATCACAATCCAACTCGTCCTCCGCCATGAAAGGAGTACTTGTGTCCGGAGGGGGGGGAAAACGAAGGGATCGGGAGAAGTCCGTTTCCTTAGGTCATCACAAACTTGATTGATGATCAAAATAAATTCGAGTTTCTTTTTATCCAGTAGACACAACACGTGAATTATATTATGTCAGGATGTTGGTGTAAATATATCCCATCAATCTCTTATTCTGAGTTGTGTTTCCCATCATATTGCTTGTGTCATTGAGAATTTTTTGGATCGTACATACGTCGATAAATATGAAATATAGATTTCTGGCACAGTCTCCCTGCCCCTCACACACCCTGCCTGCCGTTCCATGTTGCGGCGCAGGAAGCGGTTTGTTTTAAATCCAAGCAACATTTGAGTACCCTCAGAAGTTCGCGTTCACACATTTGACTCAGCGCAGAGGAGGGGGGACGCACGCTCTCTGAAGCGGGCGAAATTTAGAGCGCCAAGTGGCGGGGCGATGGCAAATGAAGAGTGAAAGCAGCGGCGGCAGTCGTCGGCGCAATGGCGCGCGCGGGAGTAGGGGAGGGAGAACAAAAGGCGAGCGCCGACGACGCGTGGACGGATGAGCCCGCGGACCCACAGGGGGGGGGGGGGCGG
>LYUA01001106.1:36990-50814 GCA_002093875.1 Calopteryx splendens | reverse complement strand
CCCCCGCCCCCCCCACCCCCCAATGCGGCCGGCATTGGCATTCCACCTCCTCGCCCTCTCCTTTCTTCCGAGGGAAGCGGCTGGGTTTTATATTCACGCGGGGTCGATGTCGCTCATTTAATATGTCGTCGGAATGGTTATCCGCTAGCTGATCGTGCGTGCGTGGGAACCTTCTGTTGAAGATTACGCGGTCGGAGAAGTTACAGATGCGCTGGAATCCACGGCGTAAATGTTAGAGAGTCGCTCGTTTCTTTCTTGGGTGAGCACTTCCGCCTTCCCCGCCCATAACCGTCTCACTCTGCATCATTTGTATTTTTTAATTTTTTTTCGGTATCTTCGAGGGAAGCCTTGATATTAAAATAAAGGAAATAAAGTTCAGCGGATTATAACTATACAGCTGTGGGGAAACGGGGGTATCCGAGTAGGTTCCTGATTTCGTCTCTAAAATAAATACTTCGTGCTTTCGGTTTTAATTTTCGGAATTAATAAATCACGAATCATAAAATCAAGATTACGAATAAATTAATTTCTAACGAATTCCACCAAATATTCCCCCATTAACGAAAAATACGATAGCGAATTCCACCATTTGCGTTTAATTTTTTTCATTTTATTCACAACCGGCAAGGAATTTTAGGCACTTCCCCAGGGCCTAGGCAGTTTCTTTCTTAAAGGCGTTACGGAAGTTTTACCAATTAGAGGTTTCGCTTACGTCGTTTCTCTCGAGGAGCTTCCGAAGAGAAGTGACGCAAAATTTGGGAAGGCAAGGATGTCGCGTGCACTTCGTATGCCCTTGTAACATCTTTTCTTTCATCGAACGCCGAATATGTCTGCACATGTGTGCATTTGTTCATGGTTACTTTCGACACCACAATAATTGAAGTCTCCTCTCATTCAAAAGGCATGAGTGAAACTGGATATTTAGATGAACTTTCTTTGGACAAGTGTTTCAGGAGCCGTTCCTTTTCTCCGCATCGTGTTTCATAAGTGGAACACAACAATCACTGAGCGCAATTATAAGTACCGTGTGAAATACTTTGTGTAATAATCAAATAATGCCAAAATTAAGGAACACACTCATTGTGAAAGAATATAGTTATATCACGGAATGATTTTCATATTTTCCCACTAAACTTCACTCCATGCGGAATTAAACCAAGGCAATGCACCATTCAAAATGTTACTTATCCTAATTTTCTCTAAATGTTGTTCTCCCTCGGAGCAGCATAACTTCCAAAGCCACTTTACACTTCACAAACCCAACAAGCAATCAACATACATGCTCCTTGCTTCAACGAAAAAAACAGTATTTGCCGGACTGCGCTTTATGTCTAATATTTAAGGAAATTACTATGTAAACTGTCTGACTAATATGATTATAATATCCTTATAATTTAGAAAATTAAACCTGTCTCATTACACTTGATGATCCAAATTCTAACACTTTCCTCTTCATTTATTCGTAAACAACCAAGCAGTGTAAGCAGCCAGTTTTTGAAGTGCCTCTTCGTTTTTATCATATACCTACATCTGTACAAGTGCCTGAATAATTTATTTTTATCCCCCAACTTACTCTGAAATAATTAATTTTTTTTTAATGAAGGAAGGAATTTGACTTCCTCGTGCACTATCGACAATTTGGGCATCTTAGGACACGATTAAGACTCATTATATTCGACTCGCATTTATTATATTTCAGAAATATTCAAACAAGTGCCCGTCTTTAGCAACTTCACTTCTAATAATTAATTATTCTTGCGTCTTATTCTCTCGGCGCCACCTTATTCCAATAAGGTATTGCTTTCAAATCGCCAAAGTAATCTCTGCACTACTCTCTGAATGGGAAAGAACTTTCTCGAGGTATTCCTGACCCTCAAACTCTTACTCTGTTCTCCATTAACTTGGAATCATCGTATTATCAACATTTCCGAGGTCTTCGGATCCTTCCCCCACTCTTCGGACTCCATCCCTTTCCCTCGTTCCATTGCTCTCCGACGAATTCGCATTCCACCTTCCCTCAGAAAGCTTTTACCCCCCCCCTTTTCCGGGGGGTAAAGCTTTTCTCCCCCCCCCCNAAGCTTTTCCCCCCCCCCTTTTCCGGGGGGTAAAGCTTTTCCCCCCCCCCCCCCAAAACCAACCAAGTTTCTTTTTCTGTTTCGGACTGCCATCCCCGCCCGGCTGTGGTGAGCGCCCACCTCCCTTTCCTCGTCTTCCTTCCCTTTTGTTAACTCGCACTGAAAAAAGGAGGAGAGAGAGGAAGGAAGGAGCTCTCGATTTCCTTTCTGTGCATCGCCGGTGAACACCGCGACTGCCCTCCCTCCTCTCTCCACCCATCTCCCCCTCCCACCCCCACCCCTGCTTTTAACAGAAGCTTGCCTCTTACTTGACGAGCCTTTCCGATTGTTGGGAAATTCTTCGTCTCTTTCCCTCTTCCCCATTCCGTCGAGGCCTTCCTTCTTTGTTTTTGCGAGCCCTCTTCGCACTCCAGAAACGGAGAGCCGAGACCGGAGAAAGGCCTGAGCTTCCGGAGAATTTTTCGGTGGCGAGGGTGGGATGGGGGGAAGAAAGTTTACGGATTTCTGGCTGATGACTTTCTCTCCCTCTCTTTTTATAAACCGAGACTGAGAGTTTGAGTCGGGTCGACTCTGCGTGTAATTGCATGTCTTTTTTTACGACCGACGCAACGACGTGGGAATGCGCTGGCTTCTTTCTTTCCTTCCCCCTCCCTCTCTCCTTCCCTCTCCCCCTCCCTCCCTCCCACCCCCTCTCTCTGGATTTTCTCCTTCGCTTTTCCGAGGGTTTTTTACAGCGTCCACGGGAAGTATATGAATCGGCGCAAAGGTGCGAGAGATGCACTTTCTCTCCTCTCATCATAAGTAGTTATAAATCCGAAAATTGGTTTTCTTTCGCTAGCCAATCCAGACTTGACTTTGCCTTCTTCCCAGCTAGTGTCGTGTCTTTACTACTTCGTGACACCTATCTTTGCATCTCTCAAGCTTGAATTTTTGGCATTCTTGGTCTTAATTTGTTAAATCTCTGGATATAAGCGAAGGAATGAGAAAATTTCCAAAGATTTTCTCTTTCTCGCAGTGAATTCGACTGGCCTCTTTCCTCCTCTACTCTCCATAGAACTCTCCTTCGACTTTTAGCCTTCAATTATTTCTTTAAGACAACATTGGCACCACATCCAATCTTTTCTTTTGCTGCCACTGGTTTTCCTCTCTCACGCAGATTTTATGAATAATTCGAATCAAATGCTGTCACTATGGTACTGTCAGGTTTCCATGCAATGAGGAAGTGTATTTTTCCATAGAAACGCTTTACCTTCATTATTTTGAACGGGCAATGAAAGTTAACTGGATGCCACATTTTATTATTGTTCCGATTGTAGTTAGGTTCAGGACCGTCGCTAAAACAAATGAGTGTCATGAGTTTGCTGGCTTGTGCATGCGCATCTTCAGCTCTGCGCATTTTATAACCCCTTTCATGGCCTCCAAAATCCCTATTCATTCCCTTCCTTCCCCTCTAACTCAGAGGTCTTCCTACTATCACAGCCATTCCACATGCAGAACACTCCACTTCCTCCCAATATCTTCGATAGTCAATTTTGATGTCTTCTTATCTCCCTCAGCGCCTTTCTCTCCTCCCCTTTAACGCACGGCACTATTTCGTTTCTTTCCTTCCCCCTCATTCGCCCACATCTTTTTTCCTCCGAGAACAAGTTTATGGATCATGCAAAGTAAATAACGTGAAAATACCAGTAAATACAAATAATGATGTTTGCTTTAGTTTAAGATAAAATGAACGACACATAAAAGACTTTCAAATATTTGTTCATTTCCTATATATCTAAACTCCCTTCTCTTAGTATTTCTTTCTTTTGCAAACGGAATTGTTCTCCTAAAGTCCTTAACAGTATTCCCATTTCTTTCTAACATTCTACCCAAATTCGTGAAAAACTCCGACGGATCATATTAGGTATGCCTTTCCACTAAAGTTGTGTTCCCCATTTCCTTTCTGCTAGTATCGATTCGGTTGTGCTTGATTTTGTGTGATGACGGCCGCGGAGACTTTGTCTGTCCCACTACTTACTTGAGCCCCGTAGTTGCCTCGAGTTTCTTTGGTTTCCTTCCATTGTGATTTCAGGGAACGATTACGGTAGCTTCTCATCTTTCTTAATGGTGTTTTAACGTGATTCCATCACTTAGTCTTCCCATTGGAGTTAGATTTGCACTTATTTTCGACCTCTTCGTGGAACACTTTTGTCTAGATCATAGGTAGCCATGATAAGGTAATTCATATGAAATTGCATTGCACTGCTGATGACGCAGTACAGTACAATTCTAGAGACATCACAAAGGCCCTTCCTCCGCGTACTGACTTCATTGGGAAGGCCTGAATACTAGTAAATTCCAATAATAATGATTGCTTTAGTTTAAGATAAAATTAAAAAGGTTTAAAAAAAATAAGGAAGTGAGTGTACATAACCTTGCGGGGCTAAAAAACTTAATATCCTCCGGTGATCCGGTCCGGTATCCACGCAACGTCAGCCTGGCCCCACGGAATGCCACCACGCGAGTTGCATCGTCTGAGACGTGCTTCGGTCCGACCTATCCTTCCCTCTATTTATAAACCCTGCCTCCTACGCGCTGGCCGTGTGTAAGGATAGATGCCTAAAAGTAAATACCTAGGTATGCGCGCCTCGGCTGTTTGGCTGTTTGGTTTGGTCGGTGGGTGGCCATTGTCCGTTCGAGATTGTCTTCTCTTTAAACTGGGGGGAGGGAGGGGTCGGGCGGTCCGTTGGGGTTGCCCGGGGTGGAATGCAAGCAACGTCCAGCGCATAGCGATTCGTTTCGATAATTACGCCCGCTGATCAACTCCCGCTTCGCTATGAATGCTCACGCAAACACAAAAGGATCTTTCTCCCTTCTCGATCCGCCCTCGTGATTCCCCGTGATCTACTTTGGCGGCTTCCATCGATCATGACGGGAACAGCTCAAACGGAGGCGATCATGAATATTATAAGGGCGGCCACCAATTGTCTCTAGCGTGGAAACTGAGTCCCATTTCCCCCGCCCCCACCGCCTCCATGTGGAATGAATGTGATTCATAAAAGCACTTGCTCGTAGTCTCGTGATTCATGTTTGGTCCGAGGAGTCCAAAATATTTGCGTGGAGACCCGTGAGGATAGGGTCATTTAGAGCGCTTTGATTTTAATTCCAAGGAAAATAGTTTTTTTGTTGGAAAAATGCAGTTTTACGTTTGGTACGTGCACCGGCTGTTTGCGTCTCTTTTATTTTATTCATAGGTTCAGAGAAAAAAACATTTTCATGCGGAGCACTTCACTAATAAGGGGTGTGGTAATTTATTCCGCTCTGGGAATGATCACCTAACAAGCAGTAATTTTAAAAAGGTAATCGAAACTTTTTATGAGCCATATCGCCAATGAAAATTTATGGATTAAAATTGAATAAAATATCCCATTGAACTTTCCCTATTCATAATTAAATATTGGTCACTTACGTCACCCCAGAATTTTCAAATTTTTCGTCACTATGGAAAAGGTAATGGGAACAGAGTTCCGTCATGACACTGTCGCAGATTCTCTATAGCATCCTGGTGAAACAGTTATGCGTTGGGTAATTCTCATATGACGACCAGACATATCCAGGCCAGTCTAATTTTAACCGTATCAACAATTACGACACGGTTGTCGAAAACAAACGCTGTTACGTAATTGAATCTCCGGGTGAGCGCCACCTAGTGCCAGTCGCACATCTTCCCTCCTCCGCTTCCGAGGTTTAATTGAGGACGTGTTAATTAACAGTGGAAGTTCCATTGCTAATTAATTTCCTCCAGCCCCACTCCTTATTTCTCCACCTACCCTTTACATTTATTTCTTGAACTTGCTTTGCTTCCTCTCTCTGAATGCGTTTACTCTTTAACAGGTGCGTGGGGAAAATTTAAGAACTCTTAAAAATATTATGTTAGCAAAGATCACGACCAGTCAGGATCTGAGGAATAGATGCTAGGGAGGACACACTTTGAGACCATGTTTCTAGTTTTTCAAAGCGAAAAGTGAATGTACGAGTCTATGCATTGTCTTTGTCTCACTCGAGAGTCTTCGAATGGCAATAAACCTGTTGTTACATATGTCAATGATCTGCGGTTCACGTGACGTAATTTAAAATGCTTTTTATGTTACGACTTGTTTTTAAAGGGCTATATCTTGGATAAACGGGCCCTTCAAATTCGCGCGCAAAAATATTTGAGATGCGTGGGGGTCATTTTTACTAATTCAGGGAAGCGTGACCGTAAAAGCTTGAAGACCACTGAGCAATATCGGCCGTCTTTGTCCACCCGAGCACCCCCCTCGGATCATTCCCTTGCAGCCTACTGTCCCTTCATTTGCCTTAGGCCCGTGGGGGAGAAATCCCTCAGCCTTCTCCTCTCTTCCATTTCCGCACTCCCTCGCCCTTGGGGGAGGTCACCTGTTTACGAACACAATTGAGTTTATAGCGTTCCCCCTTTCATCCGCAGTCGTAGTGCCTTGGTGGTAACGGACGGTGGCGTGAATGACTCGAGAATGGGGATGTGAAATGGTTTGTTTTCAATTTCTCCCCTCGCTGTTAACAAAGTACGAAGGCGATGGCGATATTGAACAATTTTGATGTCTATAAGCGGTCATATTGACTATGTAGGCGTTCCTTCAATATCGTAAATAATTGAAAAACTCGCATAAAATCGTCTACAGAGATGTAGGACATACCTACGATTGATCTGCAGAGTTTGATTCCCATTAAACACCGATTACAAATCGGTGATTTCCGACAGAAGGTGTCCAAAGGTACACAGGGGTTTACAAAGCGTACCAACAAATCCAAAATGAGATTCTCTTGTCCGACTTTTCTGTCGAAAACATCGTACGCATCTTAACGATATTTAAATTATCCTCGTTATTAAGAACAGTTTTTTTTCATATCTGACCACCGTGCGGAATTCTGGAGAAGTACAAAACACATTTCTCCCAAAGGTGCATCGCTGCCCCCTTGTCTAAAGCAGTCAGAATGCTCGCGCGTTGGTTGTGTAGAAGGGGCGCCCCACACGATTATCCTCGCGAGATTGTGGATTAGGGAGGAGAAGGGCACGATGACATTGGGCGCCGAAGAGAACGGCGGATCCCGGCTGAGAAAGGTCGCTCTCCTCTCCCATTCTTTATAGACGAGAGAAGTGTAACGTCCCGTCTATAAATCTCAGCCCCACTTCCCGCTCCGCCTCCAGGTGTGCCTATGCGAGAAAGACCAAGGCTCGTCGCCGACCCCCGGCTCGACTCCTCGCCTCTTTCGGCGAAGATGGAAGGAGCGCGGGTCTGAGTGTCTGGAGGTAAAAATAAAAAGCCTCCTTTGAGAGGACGGCGGTCGTGAGTCATGTGTTTCTTTTATGCTCGGGAGGCATTAAAGCCGTGGACTAGTCGAGATTTTTCGTCACCACTCTGACCGTTGAGGAGGGAGAACGGAAAATGAAGCCGGTTTGAGAAATGCATGAAGTTGAAGGAAGATTTGTTCATCTTGCATTCCTATAAGAATCACGGTAATCAACTCGAAAAAAAGTCGTGACCTTTCAACTTTTACTGACCTTTGCTAAATCCACTAAAGAGAATATAAGAAAGGCACAAAAATAGCAGTAGCATTAATTTCCTCCAGTCCCACTCTTTATTTCTCCTCCTACCCTTTATTTCTAGAACTTGGTTTGCCTCCTCTCTCACTGAATGCGTTTACTCTTTAAGAGGCGCGTGAGGAAAGTGTACGGACTCTTAAAATATTATCCAAGCAAAGACCGCGACCAGTTAGGTTCCGAGGAATAGATGCTATGTAATAATTGAATGAAATGTATTTAATTTTTTACCGATTATTTTTTTCCTCGCAGAGAGTATCTAGACCTAGATTCTCAATCATGCTATTTCGCCTGCATATTAATGCCACGTTTTTACCACTGGGAATGCCACAGGGAATTTAACGATTGACGACGGATTCCGACTTTGCGCAAAATTCCATTCCCTTGCTATTTTAAGTCGTGTAACTTTTGTGATGAGAACAGTGTTGTACAGTTCGTCTTCATATCCGTCCGTCCGTAGTCCGTAAAATGGTAGCTAGTATTCCACTTATCGATTTCGTGATTTTTTAAATGAATGATCAGGAAAAATGACAAAGTTCATTGTTTTATCACAAGTAATGGACGGAGAACGGTGAAACAAAGTGGCTGGTGTCATCAGTTGACCCACCTAAGATTATGCTCGAGTAAATAGCAAAAATTCATTCTATTACAGTAAGTAGCACTAAACACGATAAGCCTTGATCTGTCGTTTTCACATAGTAATCATTTCTAGAAGACTGAGACGAATCTGTAAACTCCTGGATCACACGCTTCTGTTTACATGATGCATATTCATCTGCGATACATATTCATAGTTCCCTGGTAACGATAAAGATAACAAACTAATATATTCGCCGTAAAATCTTATGGCATACTATATTGTTTTTTTTTCAATTAATATAATTTTTTTAAATGTGATTCCGGATAGTGGTATTTTCAAATATTATTTATCTTAAATCTTTTTACTCTACTCATTTCGTTTTTCAATTTTCATATTCATCCTACAGCAACAATTTACTTTTAGGGAGAAATATTTCGTGATTAGGTTGATTGATAAGTTATATGTTGATAGGTGATTATTGAATTATGTTGATAGCATTAAATCGAGTGAAGGAAGTGACAGAAGTGAGTTACGTTAATATTAGTCATTTTTATATCATTTTGCACTCTTTATTTTTAAGATAACTATGGAAATTATCGTTAAAATTCCTAATTCTCATTAAATTTCTTCCCGTCGAATTAGTTCCCTTGTTTTAAAATGACTGACGGAAAAGATTCATCGTTCGTCGCGTCATGGCAGGCCAATTGGAAGAAAAACCCGCCAAGAAAAATTATACGTAATTTTTGTGAATCTTAATATTTTTGGATAATATATTATTTAATTATTAAAATAAATTACGGAGAATTGTACTCGTATTATTTGTGAAACTTAGCCAAATACTAAGGTGAAACAATGATTGGTTGTCACGTAAAAAGAGGTGTAGTTTCCAATAGTCAATAAAGGAAAAAAAAGGATAACATACCTCAATATAGCGAAGTTTATAGTTCTGGTTAGAGTATATAATTAGAATTCTAGACACACCAACGAAGTAACAGTCATTGGGTAGAGAAAAATAAGTGGAAGGATTTTTAAAACTAGCTATAGAAGTCTGGGCACTCACATGTCTGTGGACATGTGAGTGCCCAGGTTAGAAGTGGTGTGAGCAAGTAGGTGGGGGAGGTTGCTGGAGAAAAAGGAAAGAAAAAAAATTGAATGCATTTTCTTTACTTGCCTTAGTGAATGCCTTTCTGTGAATAATTATTTCCTCTCTTTTCCACAAGTTTGACTTCCTTTCCTTCTCCCGTTCGACAGATAAGCAGCAGGAGTTGGACTTACCCTCCTTGCGAATCGAGGACACCACCGGGGATGGCTCCTCAGGACATCGAGCGACGTCCGCCGCCTGCGCCTCGGCGTCTCCGGCGTCGTCCTCTTCGTCCTCCGTGCCCGCTGCGGCCGCCGCCGAGGTCGACGGTTCGACGACGGCCGAAGGCGTCGCCTCCACCGAGAGGACGGATGGCTCGAGTGCGCGCACCATGTCGCAAATCTCGGGGGTCAAGAGGCCGCTGCAACACACCAATAGCTACTCTGGCGAGAGGCTCCCCAAGTACGGGGTTGAAACTGAGAGTGAAGAGGAATTGGGCAAGGTAGGGGTGAAAATCTCATTGGCCCATTTTAAATCTCTTGAGATGGTCTAGCTAATCCAAATTAGGTACTAACATGAAGCTACCAAGTATCCATGGAATCTTGGTGGAAAAATTGTGACACCATTGATCCCTTCACTTTGGAATCAATTGATAACTTTTAATTCATCCCCATTATTACATTTTGGTGAAAATTATTTTGTAAACGTGGTTACAAGAAAAGATACTGTGAAAACAAAATATTTGTTTTAAGACTTTTTGAAAAGTAATTAATTAAAAAGTAAAAATATTTTACCTCTGACTTCTCTGCTTAAATTTCACATTTTTGGTCTAGAGAATATTTAAGTTGCAATTGAAGTTTTTTTTAATTGCTGATGACATTTAATTTACATATTTGTGTTTTCTCTTCCACAGACTTTGGATGAAATAGATCGTTGGGGTATCGATATGTTTAAGATAGGAGAACTGTCCAACCATCGCCCTCTTACTGCTGTGGCATACACCGTCTTCCTGGTAAGTTAGTAGATTTTAATGACTCATGCAAATGTTTTAAGAAATAAATAATAACATTTAAGATTTATATTCATTTTACTGGACAAGTGATAGTTATTGACATTTGATTCCATTTTTTATCTAGGAGCGGGAGCTTTTGCAGATATTTATGATTCCTGCTAAAACTTTCATCAACTTCATGATGACCCTGGAAGATCACTATCTGAAAGACATACCATACCACAACTCATTGCATGCTGCAGATGTCACACAGTCTACTAATGTACTCCTAAACTCCCCTGCATTGGAGGTAAAGCAAAGGAATTTTCACTGCTTATAAAACCTAAATAATTTAGGTCTCTTGATATTTAACACATGGGAGAGGCACTCAGGGTGGAATAATTATTGTGCCTTATTTCACTAGACTAAGTCTGCCCGTTTTCACACTTACTTTCCTAAGACAAGACAGTAACTGTAGCAGCAGGCTACTCACTAATTAAATTACTTAAAGAGGTTCACCATTCTGGTCTTGAAAGTGCCTTTGGACTGAAGCAATCTGCTCTGATCTGCTGTGGAATGGAAAGTAACTGTCTTTACACCAACTTCTAAATGTAATGGCTTTCATCAATGCAGCTGTATTGAACTCATAATTTTTGGTGTGCTAAATTGAAGTATCTGTGTTATTGATGAATCAGTGGTTTAGGACTCAACTTTATTAGTTAAGAGGTATACCAATCTGGTCTTATGGTTCATTAATATTATACATTAAACCACAGTAACATATTACAAGTTGTGAGTTCTTCTCCTCTGAAGTCTTTGTGAACAATTTATGCGTGCATTTTTGCATTTGAACTGAATTTATCTTGAAATAGAACAGAAAGGAACTCTTTATACCTACTCCTTAATGTAATAATATGTCATTGATGAACTCTGTGATTTAGGATTCAACTTAGTGAAAATTCATAATGGGTGAAATAATAACTTTGTTATTTTCACAGAATGCTATGTACAACCAGTTTTATTGAGAGATGGCAGCATTAAGTGGTGACCTGGTTGTATGTAAATAAAACTGTGAAAATATGCATAGGTATTTATTTTGTTGGGGGAGCATCCATGTTATCTTACTGTGCCAAGTCAAGTCAACATCCTAGAGAGATATTGTGGAGGATAACGCATTCCAAATCCTTTATACCTTCTCTTAGTTAAACATTTTTGGTAATAATTACATTGCATAAAATAAATTCTATTTTCTCTCTTTGCAGTCTGTATTTACACCCCTGGAGATTATTGCGGCTATCTTTGCAGCATCTATCCACGATGTGGACCACCCTGGCCTCACAAATCAGTTCCTCATCAACTCAAGTAAGATAACAAAGTTTACTTAAGTTTTTACTCAAAATTTGAGGTGTCTATCAGAGATAAAATTTTAATTCCAATTCTCAGTAAACTTACTTTTGTATTATATCTTAAAGCCATTAGTAATTAACTGAACTTTGTAGACATTAAGTACTTAGTCTTTGTGTTTATGAAGTATTTGTCTTTGATAACAATATAAGTACTTTGATAACAAAGTATAAGTACTTTGTTATCAAAGTACTTATACTTTGCACACTTGTTTCATCCATTGATTGCTTATGAAAGCCAATTTTAATCTCACGATATCTATCCTTCATATTTAGGTTCTGAGCTGGCACTCATGTACAATGATGAGTCTGTACTGGAAAATCATCACCTGGCAGTAGCCTTTAAGTTATTGCAAAATGAAGACTGTGACATATTTGTCAATCTAAACAAGAAGCAACGCCAAACACTGCGTAAAATGGTTATTGACATGGTATGTATTTTTGATTAAATTTTATGGTTTAATAATTTCTATTAATGCTTTTTTCATAATACATGTTACCATTACAGTTATCACAATACATGTTACCAATTTTATGATAAGTTGTCTGAGTTTTAGATAGTTGTAGCATTAGTAATGGAAATATAAAGTTTTTTTATCCTTAAAAATATATATCAAATAATAGAATTTTGAATTAATCATTTACTCCTTGTTTCAACTTTCCCTTAGGTTCTTGCCACAGATATGTCAAAGCACATGAGTCTGCTGGCAGACCTCAAAACTATGGTTGAGACCAAGAAAGTGGCAGGTTCTGGTGTCCTTCTGTTAGACAATTATACAGACAGAATCCAGGTAATCTTTCTTATTTTACTCATTTTATTATATTCATATTATCATGAGTATTTTTTACCATAGTAGAATTGAAAAAAATGCCCCAAATAGCTTTCATATTTTATTCTGGTTTATTAATATTATACTTACATTAAACCATAGTACCATCTACATATTACAAGTTGTGAGTTCTTCTTCTCTGAATTCTTAGTGAACAATTTATGCATGAATTTTTCTCTTAGGATGCAATTGAATCTTGTCAATGTCTTACTCCATAGGTACTCCAAAATCTAGTCCACTGTGCTGACTTGAGCAATCCCACTAAACCACTAGAGCTCTACAAGCAATGGGTGAGCCTTATTATGGAGGAATTCTTCCTACAAGGCGACAGGGAACGGGAGCAGTCCATGGACATAAGCCCAATGTGTGACAGGCACAGTGCAACAATTGAGAAGTCACAGGTAAATTTCTTTCTGTATTGGACAGAAACAACCAAAACTTAAACAACCAAAGATCAAAAGCTCTTACAGAATTGTGTGTAACATCGTATCTCTATCCTACAGTTTAATTTTTCTCTTAGAATGCAATCAATATCTTGTCAATGTCATCAAAAAATCATTTCATTCGTTAATCAGCCAAGGGATTACAGTTATTCTTTAATATGAATTGAATGATAACAAATGAGCAAAAAACAAAGGCTCTTGAGACAATGATAGGAAAGCCATAGGCAGGTAGGGTCATAGAGCTGTTAAACCTGAGGTATAACAGCCCAGGTTGAATTTGTAATGGACTATATGGATTCATTGCGAGATAATAGGTTTATTTTGGTTGACTTTGATCATGGTAAAACAAAAAAGGCTGTGGGGGTTGATTATATAAGCAAAATGGAAAGAATATATTGAAGAACTATACAGTAAATACATTAGGCCTGCAAACTTGAACATAGAAGAGAATATGAGGTTGAAGAGGATAGCTTAGATCCAGGCAAACTAGATTGTGAAATAGAGAAGGCGTTGAAGGAAATGAAATCAAACAAGACTGTGGGGGTCGATAATATCCCCGCTGAATTATTAAAGAGCTCAGGAAAACATGGAAGAAAGAGTCTTTATCAGGTCGTTCATAACATTTATGAGAGTGGAGTGTGGGCAGATGGAAAGAATACATTGAAAATATATATGGTAACAACATAAGCCCAGCAAACTTGAGAAATACAATATGACGTCAAAGAGGATAGCTTACGTTAATAATAGTTTATTTATTTAATTCCTATCCCACAGAAAGGAAAACCAGCAGTATGTGAGGACTATAGGACAATTAGTTTGATT
>LYUA01001105.1:488151-498860 GCA_002093875.1 Calopteryx splendens | reverse complement strand
CCCCCCGCGGCACGTGTGCCCGGAAACGCCGACCCACCCCTGCGACATGATCCCTAAGTGTTTATTCATCGATCGCCGAGAGACGTGGCATTCGATGACGTTCCCTTCCGATGAAAAATACTTCTCGCGACCATGTTCGGGGATCTCTAGGTGTTGTCACCGTAAGGAGTCCGGGATCAATATTTTTAGCTGCGTAGAAATCGGAAGACCCTGGCTCAGTCGTCTTCCCTCCGGGTTCGAGCTTTGGCTTTTGGGCAGAAATGTGTGCTCGACTGAGGTCACAAAAGTGCGTAAAAATGTACGTTCCGACGTAAATGGTATGGAGCTCCATTATGTTTGACTTCGATTGACGCGAGCGGGGCGGACGACGACTCCAGTCTCCGCGGTCATCCATTCCACCCTAGCATACTTCTTCCTCGCCTCTCGTGTTTCATCGGGGGGGATTTCTCAGCGGCGTAGGGAGCCTCGTCACGCACTCATTGGCCCTCCTGCTCATCGGGGGGTCGCTCCAACAGCTGGTCGTTCTCTTAGCGGAGGGTGGCTGCGGCTGGGGGCTCCAGTCCGCTCCCGTCGGCGCCTCGTTTTTGGCGCTGGCGCTTTGATGGCCTCACCTAGACATTACGTCTTAATGCCTTTATGAAATCCCATTTCAGCATTTTCTCGCCATTTCGTTCGCAACGGCACTGCATTTACGGATCCTTTTTCCGTTCCGTTTGTGTTCGATTTCGTGGGATTCATTTTCTCTCATCGTCATCTTTGCTCCGAGGACAAATTGTCCGTTATATTTGCTTTCTTTCTTTCTCGTCTTTGAAATTATTTCGGAATTTCAATTCATGCACTTGGTTTTGAATTCGATAATCGATGCTGTGCCAGCATGCTGCCCTCTTAAAAATCTTAGTCTTTGAATTACTTTACCGTGGAACGCATATCTTTTCCCCAGAGGTATCCCGTCTGTTCGTGGCGCGGGCAAATGTTTCTCCGGGCGATGCGTTCCTCCTTGGGTGTCTCGGAGCCTTGTGTTTCTTGATTGCGTGCATTCTAAAAAGCGCATTAAGTGGGGGAGGTCGGGGCAGCCGTGTATCCCTGCGCTGACGCATCCGTCGCAGTTCTGCGCCCGAGTGTTTACGAGTGTCAAAGCTTTTCCTTCGAACGCTTCCACACGAACCCGTTTCTGCGGAATGAAAGCATTATTCTCTGCTAAGGTTTTCGCGGGCTGCGACGTAAATGGTGGCGTGCAGGAGTTAGTGGAGATTATTCATACTTCCTGGGGTATATTCCTGAATATTACAACGGCTCGCTTTGTTTATTTCCTGCGCCAGTTCATTGCTAGTGGTAATCCGCACAACGCGATAGTCGCGACCTCTTAAAATTAACCATGAAAACAGTTTGTAATTTATTTCCTCTGATTTTTAAAATCGCACCCATTTTGAATACATTTTCACGTATTGTTAATGTCCTTAAGTCACTTTGGATCAGAAACAAGTAAAATTAAAGGAATATTAAATGAATTAATATGAACTCCTCTGTTTTGGCATATCCAGTGCGGGGAGTTCTTCGGATTATTCTCTTTACCTCTCTGGTGGCTTGAATCCTCATATCATAACACCTCACACGGTAGTGCATTTGAACTACTATTGCATTTGGAGGAAATCATACTGCCAAACAAGTAAAAATATTTTTTTTTTAAATTATTAATTAAAGAAATCATGTGAGCTTATGATTAATGTTCATTGTTTTTAGTAGCATTTGCTCGCGATCTCGCTGAAAATCTCGCTGTATAGACCCTTCTCCGTTTTCTGAAGGTGAGGCGACGGCGATGATCCCTAGGAGTCCGAATTCGTTTGAAAAGCGGTGTGAAAGAGCGGAAGAGTGGGGGGATGAGAGTTCACAACGGTCGATAATCAATTTCGCGGAAATTATTGCTTTGGTCGTGTTTCACGGAAGAAATAAAAATGCCAAATCTGTAGGTACTCGACATATTTACCCTCCCCACCTCAAATTGTGGTAAATAGAACATAAAAAGTTGGACATTAATTGCATATGGACGTTAAAATCATTTGGACGCAAGGCGAAACGTTGTAGTTAATCCCTGGTGAACAAAGCAAACATGAAATGAATTCCCGGAAATGTTGTACTGGTGTCATTTAATTTATTTGGACGTTGCTTACGAAGCAAGAAACGCTCGTGACTTTGGTAGTGTCAGAAAACCAAATTAGTTTTCACGCTGTTTTTGTGATACAATTTCAGTTTTTATTTATCGCGTAAATTCCAACTAGCGTGCTTTTGGTTTATCCCAGTGTACGATTTTGTGGGGCTGTAATTATGAATTATGATGAGTTTAGATATACACCATATTTAATGATTTATTTCTCTTTATCGAAAGGGTTAATTGTAGGGTTGAACTCGTGTGTCTATCAGAAACCTTCCCTTATCGGTAGGTTACCATTAATAATAATTCTTTATCGTTAAGCACCTAAAAGAACAAAATGATTTGTAACTGTCATTGAGAAAATAGGGACAGGTGTCACGCAGAATTCAAGGTTCAGCGCTACTAAACTTCAACGATGTAGCAGGTTACAATACCGAGAGATGAAAGAAGAAAACAGTGTCGTATAAAATTTAGTTAGAGGGACAAACATTCTGAGGATTTGACCATCTGTATTAAAAAACTATAAATATTTGGAATTTCCTCATCAAAATTAGTTGCTTATCCTTAAAGGAAAAAGGAAGGAATTTAACATACACAATTATCATTATTATTGTTTAACATACACAATTAGCCGCTTATTTTCCGAGTGAAATTTATCTTCAGACGGCAAAAAGTTGTGCACAAAGACAGTTTAAGTCTGAGAATAAAGTCTGAAAACTTTTCTCTCTCACTCAAACATCTGTCAAATTTATGTTTCCCATAAAATGCGTTGGAGAGTCGATGCGTGCGTCGGCAGTGCGGCCCGCGATCGCTCGCCCTCAGTGCCCTCGTCGACGCAGGAATACGTGGAGTGTATGAACCATTAAGTTTGTGAAATAATCACAACCATCCTTGTAGACGGCGTCGTACTAGTCACCATATTGTCGATACCGAGTGATGGCGCAACGATCTGATTCCTGCCCATTCGAGTGTCGTGAATGAACTCCATATTGTTTACATAGCATTTTGGTGCACCTAGTCTGAGGTGTTATCGAATGCGTATGAGTAGCTATATAAATGGTAGAAAAAACGTATAAGTCTTCAAATTATAGGAAAAAATTTAGATAATGCCCTAAATGGCCATCCCCCTGTGGACTTTTTTAGTAAATATTTAATTGGATTTTGAGATGACGGTTATAGGCTAACATGATCCTGCGCGAGTCGTTACTTTCTGTCTCTGATTGAGGATTTTATGGGAAAAATACCAACATTGTGTTTTATGCATTTTACCAAATATCCCATATGGAAGTGAGTTTTCAAAAACGAAGCGCTTTTTCGCTGTTACGTGGAAACTGTCAATTGGCAGGCATTTACTCCCAGTTATGAAGTCCTGCTTAGACATATTTGGAATCAAAATTATCCTGGTTGCGTTTACCTCGTTATCTTCCATATTTGTGGACTCAAATATAAATAGTCCGGAGAAGCGCTTCACCTATGTTTTGATCAAACAAAAATGTGTACGTAGACGTATCATATCACAGGATTTTAAAATAATTATCTGAAGACGCCACCAATTATTTGAATGTGAACTAGGTTATGAAGATTTTTATAAAATTTTTATGAAGGAAAAAAATTGGTTGACATTATTTAATGATAATTTGTTTTTCCACTTCTAATATTTATTCACACGACCCAGCGTTCAATGCGTGGCGTCGTCATCTCTTGGCCTCTTGGCCAGGCCACAATTCGATCGGCATGCTGTCTGCGGTCAGTTGTCGTCCACTTTGTTAACAAGTGGAACTCATCCATGTATGTTTTCCTGGTTATATTATGGTGCAGGTACAGTTAAGAAATACGAGGCATTTCTAGTGGTGATACTAGATTTATAGAAGAAGATTTATTTGTTAAATAAATGTACAATCTTCGATAAAAATAACATTTTTTCCTCAACTTTGGGTACGCCATAATATTCCAAGCAGGGGCAAGTCGTTTGATTTGTCCCTGCTTGTAGCATTGTAACTTGAAACTCTGTCCGCCCGTACATGCCCTCTCCTGGATACGACCCGCGCTTGGTGGTCCTTGAGCCCTTGGTGGTCGTAGTGGCAGTATATGTATTTGGTGTCAGGTTCTCCTATAATGGATTAGTATATTCCATCATTACGAAAGAAAACGTGTCACTATCGCTGTTATGCCGTTGATGAAAATGGAAGCTTCAGAATGCAAACGAACGAATTTACGTCTCTTCATCGGAAAAAAATAAGGGCTCATAGAAAATGTTAGTAATCAGCGAAGCAGTCGTTCAGAAATAAGCAGTCTCAGCTTTTTTCTGCATGTAGATATTGTTTCTTAGGCCTATGCACATGGAAATACTGCTCATTTTTTTCTGTGCATATGATGGGTGCTATCATTGTACTCATGTGTTGTTTCTTTGTTAAGTTTTCAGTAAGCATATACGGAAACGTAAATTTCAGAGGTTGTCAAGTTTTATGCAAAAAAATCCCCCTTTTGTAAAACGAGTACACCCTTTTGGAGTGGTGTGTAAGTGACTCTGAATAGCTATAATAGTTTTATAATGCAATTGTAAAATTATTATTATATTTTGTGTTTTATGCTTGTATTTCCATTCTCTTCGACATTAAAATTCCTCAGCTTCCTTTTGGGCGTGACACGGACTTAGTCATTCGCGGAGTCAAAATCTAAATAGTTCATTTTACCTATAGTTCCCTCTTTCATTTTGGTTATTAATGATCGATGACTGGAAAAAGGATTGTGAAGTTTTGTGTTGTTTGTGTAATTACGATACGATAAAACCATTTTCTTCCGTGTTTGTGGCCGAATGATTGAAGTTTTGTTTAGCTCCACTTCGGTTATTAAAGATGTAGTCATTTTAAATTGATATGTCTCTACTATACACTAGTTTTACTTAGTTTTTCATTCTACTTGAAAGAATTGTGTGAGTGCTACTGCGGTGAGTGCTGTTGCCGTTGTATTCGGGAGTATTTCGATAGATTTATGAACCAAAAACGCCATACATGCTCCGCCCTTAGGTTAGCAGCGGTGAAACATGTTCTTTTCCATTTTTAACTGCTTTTATCGTCCCTCAGCAGTTATTTCCCCCCTAACGATTACCAATGATGGCTATATGTTTGCGAATCAAAGTGATTTATATCGTTCCTGAGACGGTCTCTTGGTTCCTTAAGTAGGCTTTTCCTTAAGGTTTTACTTTCTACGTGTTTCGGTGTACAGTAAACCTAGGCCTTAGAATTACGTTTTACGTTAAAGTAGGTTGCAATAAACCTTATCATTAGCAATTACAAAATTTAGTACGAGTTTCAATAAACTATTCGATTTTCCCAAATGTGCTCTGGAACTTTCTCATGCGGTGCTCTCTCATCCTTTGATAGACCGCGGAGCATCTCTTACTTTGCATGAGCTGCTGAACTTTTATAAGTATATATTTTTATGGTATTTATCAGTATATAAGTTGTTCACAATTTTCTGCACTTAATTTTTTATTCAACTTTCGAAGAACAATATAACATATCACACTGATTTTTCGAAAAGTAAATAATTATTTATGAACGCTTTGTGGATGCGTGGTCTTTGTGGCCGGGAGGAGCTTTTCCAAATATCGGCAAAAACTTTCGCCATACTGAAACATCCCTCGATAAATACTTGAGTTGCCTATTTGCGTTAATCTTTTGCAATTTAGTTTTCAAACTTCTCGCCTCCACTGCCATTGGTCATTCTTTTTAAACTGCGATGTAAGTTCTTATCCATTGTTTGTAGCATGGACGCCGTGCAACACCTTCCTTGGTGAAACGTGGTGTTTCCTTCTTTCTTGCGGTAATTCTGAGTCTTACTATGCGTGCTTCATTCGCAGTGAAAATGGTCGATAAAAACGATTGAAACGTCTCATGTACGGAATATTTTTCGAAACGTGAAAGGTCCAATTGCCTTTCATATAATTTGAAATTTTTTTATCGTATTTTTAAAGGGCATCACAATGTCAAATGTCACCCATTTTGAATTGCTTAATAAGACCGTTTGGGCGTGAGGTCAACTCATCCTTGCTTTCGGGAAGCAATTCCTTGTACTTTGTATATTTTTTTCAATCTATAATCGTGAATGACTCCATTTGCTCGTCCATTTCCCACTTAGCTTAGATTAGCTTAGCTTAGTTTACTTAGCAGCAAGTTGACCGGAGACCGGAAGTCTAGGGGACTCGCTCACGCTTAGTTTTATTGTGGAAGGAACATGGAAGTGTTTCTCTTTTTGTCTTATAACATTCCAAAACCCATGTCTTTCCATTCTTTGCATTTACATATGCTTTGGGATGATGGCACAAACTAATGAAATGCGTGAACGCGGAACTGCTTTCTGTGATATATTTCAAATATCTCCACTGGCGGTCGAAGGGTCGACATTGTGAGATTAAGCTGATAAATCACCTTGTTTAAAATGTTTACAAACGGATGAAAAATTTTTCCTAGGGTAGGATTTTCGTGTTTCATATCAGATATTGCGCTGAGAAAACTTATTGTAATCATTGTTAAGGCTCCTAGGAAGGTGCATGACGTTGGTGACGTCATGCATCGGTCGGGGTCCATGTAAATATGCTAATCAAGAACGCGTATTTATTTCCGGCCAGTTGTGATGTCCGTTAGATTAATTTTAAATACATAAAATATAAAGTATTAAGGGTGGCAAGGAGGTTTCCCAAATTTCGGCACACTTTACTGTCACTGCAAGGAAAATATAGCCTTGCTCTTGGGGTGAATCGTAACAAATTAAGAAAAGTACTCTACAATATTTGTTGAGGTGCATAAAAAGACGTTATTTTACAATTATAGGATCCTTTTGTTCCATCGATTGAAATATTTAATCGTTAATTTTAATCTGTTCCTTAGCGTTAAGCAGGGGTTGATTTTTATAATAATATTATATAGGTAACTAAAATGAAATCTATGGTCCTTATTTCATAGGTAATATTTAAAAATTACACTTTTCCTTTCAATTATTTATTAAAATATTGAGTTGTTGTTTTGTACTAGTACTTTAAACTCCGTGTCTAAGTGGCCAAAAATAGCCAATGGATTGTGTTAATTTTTTTGTTTAAATGCGATAATTCCCCCATACTTTCCATTCTCCTATCCATCTTTTGTCTTCACTATTGCGAGTCATTTTATGCGGCTCCTCGTGATGCGTCTCTTCCATTTTCGCCTATTTCAAAGAGCCTTCACTTTTAGGGAGATGCATGATAAAGAGTTCAAGTCAATCGCGCACTCTCGACCGACGATCCCTTGGCCGTCACGTCGTGCGAGACTTGGTTCTTCACCCACGCTCAACGCTAGGATCCCGTCTTGCCTTGTGGCGTTGTGTGTTGTGTTGTGTGTTTATGCCTTACGACAATACACTGACACCTCGGAAGAAATGCAAACGGCAAATGCCAAAGCGAAAGAAAAGTGTCGAGGAGTGAGCTAGCTCATCATCCCGAGGGAGAGATGTTCCCACCCGTCGTTCACTTCTTATGCCCGAAACATAAAAGAATCTTTGGAGAAGAATTATGAAGTCTCTAAATCTTTATACTTTCCTGAGAAGTTCAATGCGTCTGGGGGGTGTGATAATAAGAGCAGAATGCGCAATGTTTTAATTTATTGATTCGTAAGTAAAAGAAACCACTCAGTGCCAATCAATACCTCAAAGCGTCCTAAGTATTGCAATTCACTAACAAAAAAATAGGGTGGGTCGTAGGCTTTGAACCGAAAAAGAAGGGAAAGGGGTATAAAGCAGCGAAGGGAACGGCGAGAATTACTTTGATCGCTCCTGGGGGCGCGACGCGAGGGAAATATGCTCAACGGCGAAATGTTCCATGCGCAGTGCCACTCGGAAGATGGATAGCTCGAACTTCGGTAGCAGAAAATAATAGCATTTATAGGTCTTTGCTTTTCAATTTCTAATTATTCGGCGAATTCTTCTGTTGCTGTAAGTCTAAGTACCACTGATAAACGCCACCAACAGCTCATGGCTCAGCAATGTTACTAGATCTACTAAAAGTCGTCTTAGACACCCAAAAGTGTAAAAATATTATTAGGATTTTGTAAACTTTGAATTTAACTGTAATTTATGAAAGTAAAGATTTTAATGTATTTCCTAATTTCCGACCGCCATATGGGGGATTCATTCATTATGTTTAAATGTAAGCAGAGTCACATTCAAGTATGCCCTGTCATATAATTCCTTTCGGGTAATGCATATGAAACCGGTTATCTCGGAGTGTCGGGGACAAGTGAAAACGTTTTCCTTGAAACCAATTCCGGAAGACGGTATATTTATCTCTGATGAGACAGCAATACCGAGCAGTAAGAAATACTAGGAGTTAGAAACGCTTTTATTTTTTTCGAAATTTTGATCATAACATACCAAGTGAAAAATCCGTTTCTACTAACATGCTGGAGATTTTTGGCTTGAATAGTTTATGGAAAAGGTGGAAAATGCTAGGAATGTTGTTTTGATATCATGTTGTCTACTTGAGTAAGGACACTGAAAACTGATCACTGAAACTTTTTGTTCTAGCATTCTAGCAAGAGTGTCAAAAGCTTTTACGAAGAAATGCACGACAGGTTTTTGTGCAAACTAGGTTCTACCGGGAATTTTTAAATTGTATAACACTTTGATGGTAATATATATTAATAGACGGACATTTGAAGGGCATGAGAGAAGGTTCTCGACCACGTAAGGATATTGCACTCAACATTTTTCCACTTTAAATGGACATTCAATGAAAAAATCGATGAGGTGTATGCGAAGTACCATCGAGCGAGACGACGGAAGGATGCACTTTGAATTATTCGGGAAAAAGTTAAAAAGCCTTATTTTCTCGGAATCGAAAGGCGTTGAAAGATAGTTCCGATTCCTTTTTCTTCCTGACTTCTTGCTCCCCACACACACAGCAATCTCCCCTCCCTTTTCTGCTCTAAATTTTCCACCTTAGGTATAGTCAGGTTTTGTTCGATAAATTGTCTTTTCGATTAAAAAATTAAATTTCGATCCAAACATTTTGTGTCCACGGTATCGCTATGAAGACGTAAACATATGCAAGTGAACACAAACACCATACTCGTGCTACCATTCATTTCGTGGTTCAGCGTGAATAAAGTGGCTTCCACGCACGACCCGTGTGGAGAATGGCGGAAAAAAACGTCGCGGTGGGCCGAGGGCTCGCTTGGAGGGCTTCGACGGCAACCTTCGGGTTGATGATCGCGGCACTCGGGACCCCCGCCGCTCTCGAGGATTCGCAGCGGCGGAGGATTCGGTTCAATAAATCAATAACCCTCGCCCCGCACGCCGCGCCGGTGGCATTCTTCTCGGATGCCTCTCACCCTTCGCCCGTCATCGCTCCCGCCATCGACGCTCCTCCTGCTTTCGTTTGCCGCGCTCTCGGACCTTTGTCGTCCAGGTCTCGCTTTCTCGTGCACGGCAAAGGCGCCCTTCACCCCTGGGAAGTGGCCTTATTTTCCGAACAGAATCTGCCCTTCTCTTGCTTCGCCTCGTGTGGTTTCCTCGGTGGGCCCGTTTCTCTAGAATATCTCATTAAGTCGGTTTACAAATCGTATTACTGTTTATAGCATTATATTATAGTATAGTGTTTATGGCATATAGGTATTCGATTGGCCGAAATATATAAACTGATTCGATTCGAATCAGTTTGTATATTTCGATGCTCCAGTGCAGGACTGCTCCTCCTCATTATTTGAAATTTGGAGTGAAAGTGGAAAACATGGTGAAATTGTATTTAGATCAGCCATTAATATATGGAAATAACTACACACACATTTAAAATTTATTCTTCACATTTTGATGTGGTGCAGTATTGAAATTTGTAAACCTATTTCAAAGACAATTTTACATAGCACCAACATTAAAATCCCAAACTTTGTCTTGCACTTGGTACGCCTAAATTTCATCGGATGCCTTTTAGAATGTTTTATATGAAATTGACGACTGTTTTCAGAGTACGTATCAGGTGAAATATTGATTTAGCAAATGGATGGCAATGAGATTTCAGCTCTGTGGTTAGTTAGAGATCCTCGTGGTACGCAACGGAAGGCATTCATATTTGAAAGAAATTTGGTAGGCATTGCAACAGAAGGCGTGCATGAATTACTTAATAAGTTCCCACACGGTCGGGGAATGTGTGCGTCGATCGTAGTACTAGTCGAGGAGATCCCGATTTTCTTTAATTAATAATTGGAATAATACTTTTCCTCTTCTTCCCGCTCCAGATCATTCCTAATGGTGTACATCATTGATCACGAGATTTATTCTATGCCTGCGTGGCATTATTCGCAACGAAATTCATCTCATTCCTTATTATATAATTATTGGCAGGGTGTCTGTATCTCTCCGTGTAATCGTGTTTGGTAGATTTGAATCCAAGGAGATCAGTTTTAAATGTTTAACTGATATTTTGTAGTTTTATTCTAAGTAGGGTTTAATAAGAGAAACACAGACACTTTGCAATTTTCCACTGCAAAGTGTCTGTGTTTCTCTTATAATGGAACGTTTCCACCACATCACA
>LYUA01001105.1:451290-462041 GCA_002093875.1 Calopteryx splendens | reverse complement strand
TGAGCTCTACCCTCACCTACCAATCCGACCTTCGGGCTGATTACTGTGATTTGATGAATCATTTTTTTAGGAAAATGTTTGTCATGCATTTAATACAAATATATTTCAGTTTCCTGTGCACATGCCTTTAAGCTTTGAAAAGCAAGATATGTGGAATTATAATACTCTTGGTTAGGGCTTAAAAACTGGAAATGTACGAGCACCTTTAAACTGCCATTTAAACATACTTTTATGCTACTTACAGTTCTAAGTTCAAGCGTGTATATTTTTTCTACCTCGTTCGTCATCTTTCACATTCCAATTAAATACTTTGAATGACGAGGACGTAATTAATGAAACATTAAACCTCGCCCCGTTCGCTCGATGGAGTAACGCGCTTGATGTGGCTAATCCGAAGACGTGGGCTTGTATTAGCCGGAAGACACGCGACTATTTTTCTGTATTGAGTTAAACCCAATTAGTGACGAAGAATTTGACGAAATCCGGTGCACATCTGATTTGATTACGTATGCTCGAGATAGGAGGTGCATACTTCGTCCAATCCTTCTCTGATAAGTTAATCAAGTATCTCTGGAAATGGCAGGAGGTGTAAAATGTTCATCCGGCGGGCCCACGCTTCCCTGCTGCCCCCCGTCTCGCCTTCCTTCCCTATGGCTTCTCCGAGCTGATTTCTTTTTCCAGTCGAATGAACCGACCTACGATCGATACCATCACCGCGCGCGATGAAAGTGATGTCCACCCTCCTCTCCCTTCTTCCCAACGCCCTCCGTGCTCGAGATTCGCCGTGACACCCTCCATCGCGAATGTGTCTCCCCGCACTATGCACCTGATAGCTAGTGTCCGCGGAACGTTTGGGATTGAATTCTAGTCTTGAGTCTCGCAATTACTTGAACCCAAAGTAATTGTGTACTCGGTTTTTTTTTCACGCCTTCACCAAAGGTTTGAACGGAATAACACGCTTCTTACGCGGGGGAAAGGCCATTTAATTCTTTTCATGCGTATTAGAGGCTTTTTCTTTTAGTATGCAAATGTGTGGAAATTCACCACAAAAATACTCGTTAATTATGGAAAATTCAGGACTAAGTAAGTATTGGACCGTATTGTTATGACGTTTATTCCCGTTGCAAACCATTTTGATGTTCAAAATGAGAAGAATCAGAGCGAGGTTTCACCGAAAGGAGCCGAGATTGGAATGAAGGGTTTTGGACTCGCCAGCCCCGTTCCCTTCTCCCATTCCCTCCGGATTTTGACTCCGGATTAGCCACCTTTTCGTATAACCCCCTCGACTTGCCCCAAGTTTATAAGCAAATTGTTTTATTACAAATAACAAAAGCAAAGCAAAATGCTTGGTTTTCCTATATTCTATTCTTAGTGTTCCTGGGGTGAATGGTCCATTTCTTTCACTTGGTTTCCATCCCATGGCCTAGCATCCAATCTAGCTTAATATTTAGTGGTGTGGTCTTGACTTTATTGCCTCTCGTTGTTTCCAAACCTTGTGTTTCATTTCTGTGTGGTTCCACTCTTCTTTTGTCGTCGTTGGTGGCCATTCATGCTAGGACTGATTTGACGAAACTCTTCTCTCAAATGTTCAGCCTCCTAACCTCTGCTCGTCTTCAAAATCCTTTGCTTTCAATTTCTCCATTAATTATGGGAGACGCATTCCATGAGCTTCTCGTCCGGGGCCTTCATCTTTAGCTCTTCCCGTCCCCTCTTCCTTCCGCCACTGTCCTCGGCCACTATTTTTCCACTAGTCCATTACCCCTTCTTCTTTTCGGTGCCGTCATTACCCTTATTTCTTCTTCCACTCTCCGTAGAACTACTTCGCTAGCTTTGCTCTCTTCCAATCGATTTCATCTTTCTTATTCCTCTTAAACGCCACATTCTTAATGCTTCATGCCTTTTGCCTCTTTGGCCTCTGTCATCATCCTCGTATCTCACTAGGTGGAAAGTGTGCTCTCAGTCTCGGCTGAGAATACGATGACTTTGCGAATGGCTTTGCGAATTCACTTTTCTTCTTTCATCTCTTTGATTCGCGGCATCCATCTGGAATTGTGTGAATTTTGCTTTCACCAATGCTGGTCATCCTGCTGACTTGCTGATAGCAAATGTCTTTCAATTCTTCCAACTTTTTTTATCCCGAGTCTTACTTGTAGCCTTCTTTCCCATTTCTCTCTTTTTCTGTCCACTTCACCGTCAGCCGTCTTCACCACTTCCCCATGCGCTGAGTGAGCATTGCTTTTCTGGCCTGGCGTGGGCGGGCTTAATGCCAGTTTTGGGAGAGCCTTTATCTTCGTAAACACTGCTGTTTCCCTAAAAACCTTTTCCTTGTCACTCAATCGTTGTGCTATCATAGGTGAGTTAGAAAAGCAAAGGCCACTTTACGTCGAGTGCCGTTCCGTTCTTTCTCTTTCGAAATTGGGCGTTACGTTGATTGTCGATGATGCATAATCGGTAATGTTCCATCAGTTCGCAAATGAGGTCGTGATTTTTATTGGAGTGGAAGAAAAAAAAGGCATTTCAAATTCAATATATACAATGATAATCCGACATGCTTGGGGTAAATTTGATCGTATGATACAGCTAATCAAACAATCACAATGCAAATATAAGTGCTCTCTTTGTGGGTGCTGTGCTGTCCAGCTTACTTGCCATTTAGACTGACTACTTTAGATTTTAAGCAGTATTTTTACGCACGGAACTCGGAATAAAGATGCAACTTTTTATTTCAATTACTTCGGTTACTTTTTTATATCCCACCGATGTTTTATTTCATATGATTTCCTCTAAAATGTTGGCGCTTTTCGTTATTTTCGACGCCACAGGACCCCTCAATGCCCACCCCGATAGGAGGCTCTCTACTGCTATCACATATTCCTTGATGAACATTTAGCTTTTTAAATCCACAGATTCTAATTCTATTTCGTATCTAATGCTATCTGCATTTTACACTTGGCTTTGACTGGAGTCAGAAAAAATATTAAAATACGGATATGCACAATATTCATGAATTTGTTTTTGCCCCTTTGCTCACTCTCTTCCTGTATTGGCTCTTGAATGTATGTTCATGTTATCCATGGGACATGACAATCCAGGTCGTTCGTTTCTTTTGGGCTTAGCGGGGCGCTGCCGCCCCTGCGTAGCTCGCTCGGAGAGAACCGAGCTGTTTCCATGGAAACCGCTGCTTACGTCACTAGGGCACGTACTGCACCGGGAACGATTCTGGATTGTGATCCTGGTGTACCAAAGGGGAGGCCCTGGCCGAGTCTGGGCTCCGTGTGCTGCTGACCTACTTCTGGAGCTCGTGGGAGATATTTTTTAGAGCCCTCGATATGCATCATTATTGGCTCGATGCATAAGGCATCTTCCCTCATGTGATGCGAAATGTGCTATCAAAAATAGTCTCCAATTGTATGACTATCACGACAAATGCGATGGCTAGGTAGACTTACGCCTTTATGCTCTGTATTAAATAGTAATAAGAATTTTCTAATGGTAGAATAGAAAAAGACTTAAATTTGGTCTGGGATGATATATCCCATGGACCATGAATTACACAACTCAAAAAAGATAACATGAACCTTGCCGTCTCGACCGTGAAGAAACATATGCATTATTCCTAAAAACAGTACGGAGTGGCAGAAACCAGAAATATCAAATAACATTTACGATTTTGTTCGTAGATCCTTGAGTTTCAAGGGCTACTTAACTATTAAGCAATACTTTTTTAAAATGTTTAACATTTCTTACATTATTATGTGTATCAGGTAGAGAATTCCATAGTTTAAAATAAGAAATAAGATAGGATATTTCATATATTGTATTTCGGTATGAAGGCATTTTAAGGTCCTCTTTTTCTCATTTTGTGTGTCTATGCTGGCATTAAATTCGATTTTTTCGTGCAGATAATATGTATGAAAATTATAGTGTATTTTTAATCATCGTGAAAATAAAGGTAGCCTCTTGATGTTCACTTATTGATTGGCCATTCTAATAGAATGGTGGAATGGAATAGTAATATTTGGTATTGAAATTAAAATAAACAAGAATTCCGCGACCTTTGCAACTTTAGATTCAGTTTTGTAGAAATGTCAGAGTTCACGATAGAACAAGAGTGAAAATGAGAAAGAAGTAACACTCGCACCAGTGTTTTCCGTAGTGGTGGTCATAGAAAGTCCCGGAAGAGTTGTAGTTGATACAATGATATGTTTACATTTGTGATTATGGAATCGGTATGGTCGTGTTACTTTATGGTTTTGTTGATTGTAATGTTGTAAGTGTAATCTAAGATGTAATGATAATGTAATAATACAGCATTGTAGTAGCAGATAGAGATATCTTGAAAAATACTTTCGGTAGGTACTGTCGACAGGATGTACGAAACATGTTAGTCAATGCAACAATACTCAAATAACGGACGAATCAGAACCGGCTGATGAATTTCCGTTCCTTAGAGTGCGTTTCCGTCATGCCAGTATTTTCAGTTGCGTCAAAGGTTAAATTTTACCTGCCTTGTGTGCAAAAAAGCTTCTTCCCCGTAGGCCGTAGAAACGATTGAAATGCTCGTTCCCTGCACATAACAAAAATTTAGGGTGAATATTGTGAATCTGAGAGCGAATTATTATTAAACAAGAAATCGAAATCTAGGAGACGTGAATAGATGACGAGACATATGTATCATAGCTAAGGACGCGTTTCGGGAATTGGTCATCCGAGACAATAGAAAAACGTCCATGCCCGAGAAGGGAAGGGTTCCAATTGTGTGCGCTGTGGGTAGACCTTAAAATCATTCACTGAGGTTCACCTGTTCCCCAGGGCAACGGTGTCTAAAATGAATCTCAAACATTTATTTCGGCGTTCATATCTGTATAATCTTGAACCATTAACTCATTCCTGATTCTCGCATTTTCCCGTTGGCTGCACCTTCAAAGTCTTGTTTCGCATGGAAGTTCCCCAATTATTGTTATTGATTAGCCATTCGGTGACGGTCCTCTGCCTCCGTCCCATTGACTGCTGACCATCACACGCTAGTCCACCACCTTCTTAGGGGCGGAAGGGACGAAGTATTACGCAGCCGCAGTAGTTACATTCGTTTGAAAAGCAGCAGGAAGGGAGCACATGGAGCCCTTTGGGTGCCACCTATTCCATAGAAGATTTCATGAATCATTCCATTAGCTAAAATAAAAATCACCGTAATGTACAAAAATGATGATTTAAAAATGTCACAATTACAAGAATAATGAGAAATGTATGAAATTTGTTGAACGTGCCTTAATTCAAATATTGGCCGCGGACCCGTATTCCAATTGCACTTCGATGGTGGGCGTTTTGCACTCTCTTCAATAAGTGTTCCACAAGAGTAAAAACTAACTCGAATGTACTGAAAAAAATCAGTAGTCAACCAGCAGGTTAATTATGTAGATGACAAATGGAAAATACCTCTCCTTGTACTAAGCCAAACGGCGTGTGAAATTCGCACTTCGGGACAGGGGCGGCGGTTCCTCCCCCTGCCCCGCCTGTGGTTACCCTGGGAGACCGAAAAGTCACTCAGCTTATGCTAACCCAAGTTGCCTGAGGGTGCCCGGAGGCGACTTTGAACTGGGGACCCCCCGCTCAGAAGTCGAAGGACTGCGCAATGGAAAAATATCCCCGTTTTATTTAATATTCGACGTAATATTTCAATGCTTTGAATATTCATTTCGTTAAGCAAATCATGCAATTAGTGGCACCAAACAGACCCTTCGTACTTAATTGTCATCCTTAAACCATCATTCAGGGCTCCTTCCTTTCAGCGTCATTAATCATTAGTAAGCGCATGCAGAGGTACACCATTCAAGGGATTTGCTGCACAATCGATATTAGCCTTTGATGCGTAATAACTACTAACACTATACGTTCTTCTGAAAAATCATTTTAAGGTGCTTGGTTGTCAAGGTAACTGTAAAAACTCTCTGCATTTCTTTTTGACTGGTCTTCATTTGTTCCATGTGGTCTAGCTTCCAAATTTTGTGCGGAATTTCCGCCACTCAGTCGATTCGGTAGTGGCCTCGCGCTTTGGGTGTTTCTACAGTTGCAATCCGTTTTTCTGTCCAGTTTTTGCTTTCCGTTGTCCCTATCTTAGATTTGCCCACCGCACAAGTAAACGAGAAGGCGGGTGTTGGCAGGTGGTGTAAAGCAATAGCAATCGATGAAAGAAACGGAGAGCTCTCGTTAGTTCCTCAGCGAATCAGTTGCATTTTTACCAATCGGAAAGCTTTTCCAAGGTTTTCCTTCAATTCCTAAAAAAATATTGCTTAATGTTCTCATGTGCTTGAAGTGACTAATTAGAAAGTAGCCGTCCCATTCTCCGTTTTTGTTCGCTATTTACTCCTCTTGTACTCCTGGCAATTATGAGTGTTTTCAAAACACGTGCGTGTGTGAGTTCTCCCCAAACATGTGCCAAGCGGTGTGGATAAGTCGGATTTGAAGATGTCACCGAACTATTTTGCATGTCATAGAAAGGCTCGCTTTAATCCCATTTAATAATAATATGATAGTGAAAGTATAACTGATTTAATTGAGTAAATCCATTGAATGCATTCTAAATTAAATTAAAAGCCTGCTTCACTGTGTGAGTATACCGATGGATTTTTTTGTCGAATCGGTGGTCAACATTTGGTGATCGACTCTTACCTTTGTTTGTCAGTAAGAGGAAAAATATCAAATATGGCGGACAAACTTCCTTCGTGTTCGCCAACATTGGAGGGAGGAGTATTTGATTTCTCTTTTCCTTTCAAACACATATAGACCCATAAAGGGTACTGGCTCATTCAGGAGTTGTATGTTGTTAGGTTATGGTTCGCGTGTTTCTCGTCAAAGTTTATTTCTCCTCTTAAGTGGGAGGTTAAAAATGCAATGTGATGCTTTTCATGAAGCTAAAATCACCCGATGAGGGCAACTGGTTAGATTAATGTGTTTATTATTGTGGGTTTAAGACCATAAGATTATTCGTCTTCTAGAGCCCATCGAAAAATTCCTTACGTAAGAATCGATATGATCAGGTTGTGTATAGATATAATGCAAGAGAAAAAGTATTCACATTACTCATAAGAACATTAGATATGTTTAAAAAAAATAATTAAAATGACAGAAAATCCTGAAGGATAAAGGCATCCGACCTCTTCTAATTGACGTGCCTGTAATGAAAGAGGGTTAAAAGTGTGCTTTATTCCTGTGTTAACTTTAAAAGAGTAAATAATAACTACAAAGAGAAAAAACTCAAAGAAATATATTACAACGAATTAAATGAAAAAGAAAGATAAAGCAGATGAGAGTTGTCAGATATGCGAACAGCCGGAAAACACAATCGACAGAGATCAATTCGAAAAGAGAGAAGTGAGTATTTTCCCATATCTGAAAGAGTAATACTGAAAAATTGTTGCAATAAAAAAACTTTCATATTGTGCCAAAGCCTTAATATCACATTTAAAAAAGCTGAAAATAATTTGGCACAATTTGCCAAAATCATTTCAATGAGTGGCGAGTACTCCACTTGTGCGGAGAGTAAAATTTACGGGTGTACAATTCCCAACCAAAACAACCTTCAGGTTGATTACTGTAGTTGTTTTTTTATTGCCTTTCAATTACTTGAAATCCAAATGCTAAAACGAAAACTAGGTTGGGCCCCCTGGGTCACGCAAATAAATTGAAGTTAAAAGCTCAGTTCAAGTACAAATGTGAAAAATTCACAATGCAAAAATCATTCGCCTGAACTGAGACTCGAACCCGGAACCCTCGATTTCCGGCCGAATGCAACGATTCAAATTCACAATCTTTAGCCAGTGAATCCATCCAGTCGTCCTCTTACTCTGTGATTTTTTTGATCCGTGACCAGGCGAATGATTTTTGCATTGTGAATTTTTCGCATTTGTATGCGCTTCGGCGGCTGACCCCGTTGAAGTTACTTTCAGTTCCTTTCAGTCCAAGTAGGGTAGGTACCTAATTGATAGTGTGAAAATTATTTCATATTTAGGTCAAGATTTTACAGCGAGCTCAAGTGCAGCATTTCTTCTCACCATTTTATAGCTCTCCTCTTTCCTATGGGATTGAGTTGGGATTGCTTCAAATAAAATTATCCTGTAAAAATATAAAATATTCGGGTTGCATTGTACTTAATTTCTATGCTTGAGGGTTTTATTAGTTGTCTTAGTAACCTAGAAAAATAGAGTGGTAGTAGTCATCAGGGAACTTTATAATAATTGCGACCTTTGAAATGTCGCGAATATATAAATATGAAGTTATCGTGTGTTCTTGCTATTGCAGGGCTCTTGCCTTTGGTGTGAGTTGTTGTTTCGTCAATTACTCCATGCTATCACATTTAGGTTTATCCATGACCTCCAGAAGATTAAAGTACGTTTAAGACTCGTCGGTCGGTATTACGGTGCGGTATTCCCAATTTCGTTCTCAGTTCACCTGACGATGTAATATAATATGTCACCAAAATGGCGTCTCGACATTAATGGCCAGTAATGCAAATCCTTTTGAATCGATGAAGAGTGATGCAGGAGATAAGCGTCACCAAGCGTAGAACCAATCACAGTAATCAGCCCGAAGGTCGGTATGGCAGGTGAGGGTAGAGCTCATCCAATACTAAACCCAACGGCGTGTGAAATTCACACATAAGGGTAATAAGGGGGGCCAGCCAGGTTTATATTCCTTTCCCTGTGCCGGCTGTGATTTCCCGGGATGACCTGGCAAACCGGTTGGCAGGTCAGCGCTCTACCCACTGGACTACTGCGCCCCTGTGGCTAGGGCACGTAACCAAAAATGAAATAAAAGTTATCAAGACAGCAAACGTGCTTAATCGCGGATTCAAAACTTGACATTCTATTAACGAAGAATGACTTTCCTTGAGTTGCCTAATTTTCCTCTCTGACCCTTTTGTAATAAATGTTGCCCTCCGATTGAAATTATTTTCTATCGATGTTAGAAACACTCTAACACTAGAGGTAGAATCAATGAGAGAATTTTCGTCTTCATTTAAGTTTGGCTAGGAGTTATGGATAATCGTTGCTGAGAAGAATATGAATGCATTTGCCGCACCCGTTGTGTCATGATTTCGCAGGGTTGCTGCTGACCGAAAGAGACCCCTTGTGCATACGGCAACCGGGCACAGCTTCCGTGCGCTGCGGGGTGCGTCGTGAGGCTCACTCGTGTTAAGACTTATAAGGAACAATGCTGGAAATAGGGGATTCAGTACAGTATCGGTTCAACGACATAACGAACTGATTTGAACAGGACAGGCCGCCGGAGATAAGGAAAACCTCGGGTAATACGGAAGGCTTATGTGCGAACATAAATTACGAATAAAATTTCCATGCATTGTCACCGTATGGCGTACGTATAATTACACATATTTAAACCACTTCAACATTAATACATATTTTCGTTTGCAAATTATTTTCCTTTTCTTTCATTAGCAAATATTTGTCACGTGTCTATTTGGATTTCCCATTTCTTTTCTCCAACATTCTGCCGGCGACAGCATAATACCCGCGGGTACAGTGTCCTTCCAGAGTTTAAATAAATAAATTATTAAATAAATAAACTGATAAAACAACCAAAAATTGATTACACCACCTTTAAATCTGGTTTGAGATTGTGGCGATCTAACTTTGTTCACACATAGTTCAGAATTCTTATTCTAAGCTTCTCCAAAAAAGTCTCCGACCGTCGTTTGTGTAGCTAATTTACCTTGCTTCTTTGCTGTTTCATGTGTAAAAAAATTGCAAGAAGAAACACGACGTTAATAGAACTGTGGCTTAGTTAATACACTTCAGGTGACGGCTGAGGTTATAGCCACACCGAAGGCGATTTCCAGCGACAAGCGTCATCGAATTCGTCAGCGAAAAAAACAGACTTTGAAAAGAAAACTTGGTATTAAATGACCTGGCCGTACAAAGGACTTTGGGCGACATGAATCCAACCCGTTCTAAAAAGATAATCTGTTTGTGACATTTTAAACATTAAATAGTGCTGTGTATTGTTAAAAGTTTTTTTAAAGAAAATGAGATCCCCCTGAATTATACCTTGTCAGTTGCTACTGCTGGTGATCCAGCGAGGGTAGGGCGCTACAGAAGCTTGCTTGCATATTGAAAAGAAACTGTTGCCGAATATATACGCCGTACACTGTGTCATCTAACGCCACAATTTAGTTGCCAAAAATGTAATTGAACGCCTGCATAGATCATTGCAGGGTTTCATTAAAGGGATCAACAAGATCAGAAGCAATTTATTGACTTATAAATTGTTTTGACAAACTTTATTGTGAAAACGATGAGGAATTAAATCGCTTGCTTATTCATGCAAAAGTTCTTTGGCTGTCAAAAAGTTCCAGTTAGGATTGATTTCATGCACTCTTTGACACAGTGTTCTACAGTTCTTATAAAACGACGATTGTGCTTTACGAGCTAGTTTAATTGATTCCATAAATGACATGGCTTATTTACCAGACTTGTTCAACAAATTTAATGAAACAAATCTGCACCTCCAAGGTGATAGATTGAATGCAATAGAAACAAAACCTCCTTTTTCTATTTATAGCTAAACTTCTACTGTAAAAACTCAATTTAGGACGAGGGGAATTTAGCCGGTTTTCGAATTCAATAACTATAGAAAGCACGATGAAGTTTCCTATTCACGGCACTTGGATGCTCTCCATTCTGACTTCAGTCAGCGATTTGAAGATATTTTGAAAATGCACATGCCTGTTTGAG